>CANNZV010002301.1:340805-424217 GCA_947561585.1 Caprella mutica | reverse complement strand
CATCAGGTCAGTTTACGTAGTGATAAATAGGTAGGCTAGATGAATTAATTAACCAGGCTAGATTACAAAAGTTGATAAATCTTTGATATGCTGCAATTGTACTATAACTTAATGAATAATAAATTAATGATAAAGCCTTTATCTTCTAAACCATATTTTAGTGCAATTCATCTTACTCATAGGCACATATATTGAAATATGCTAATAGAATTACCAAGGTCAAATTGAAAACGAAATATAAGCATTTAAGTTTTAGATTTATTATTTAGAAGTACAATTTGAATTCTCGTCACTTTCTTTCACGACTGTAGGTTGCCAATTCATGAAATAAGAGATTCGTATATTAATATATATTGAATAGAAATTCACAGTATCGTTCATATACATTATCAATAACATCACCTACTCTTTTTCCTTTTGTGATGAGATAGCGACAGCTTCGATATTCTTTTCATGTCTGGAATCCCTAAAAGCATATGAAAAAGTAAGAGCTAATCATATTGCAAATACATATTTAAAAATCATCTAATATTTTCAAATACTTACTCTGACCTAGCATAATTGTTCCTGAACCATTCAAAGGAATTGAAGAGGACTCCGATAGTTGATGACGTTGATCTACTTCATCAATTCTTCATCAAGATCTGAAAGTAGATTCAGAAAATATAGAAAACCATATATTAATAAAGAAATGAAAAAGATTATTAACTGAGAATTCTTTCATATAGGTAAATTATTTATATAAAATGATAAACTAATTATAAATCTTCAGATGCAGTATAAATTTAGCTCTAATAAATGCAATGGATTTTTCTAGCTAATCCTAATAATTTTGTTCATTATACACTCATATAGATTAATTAAATACCAAGTAAGTATAATATATCAAAAGGCTCACCTCTGGTTGGAGTTCTCCCTGCTAAATCCCTGGACGGTGTTCTCCTCCGACTACCTCCCTGGATGGAGTTCTCCC
Organism: Caprella mutica; assembly: GCA_947561585.1. Classification (NCBI taxonomy): domain Eukaryota; kingdom Metazoa; phylum Arthropoda; class Malacostraca; order Amphipoda; family Caprellidae; genus Caprella; species Caprella mutica. The sequence continues at coordinate 423,244 of CANNZV010002301.1, read as the reverse complement.
AGTCATAGATAACTAGGGTCAAGTAGGTAAATTGCGGCACTTTAACTAACTGCGGTCTCTTATCTCAGAAACATTAATAACCATCATGACTTCAAGGCACTCGTGAAATGAATAGAACCTATCATAAATCGAGCTAAAATTATGATGTTCAAAAATTCAGTATATAGCTAAACTAATATCAGAATGATTTTGAGACTCTCTTAATAGGGTCACAAATAGAAATTAAAGAACCGAATTTGGCTGTGTAACTCTACCTATAGGTACACCAACTAGTTTTAAAATATATAGATTATCAGACCACTTTACTTGAGATACTAGGATAAGTTCCGAAATATCGGACGGCTCCACATTTTCGGTCGCGTAAGAAAAACTATATTAAATTAACTTTATTTTAATTAGCTAGTAGGTAGCTATATACTACATTTCATACGTGACCGAAAATTTGAATCGCCTGATAATTTGGAACTTACCCTATTCTGATGACAGCGCAGTAACTGCCTAGCCTATGTAGAAGGGGTGTAGGTCATAAGCCCCCCCGGTCAAGAGCCCCCCCCGGTCATGAGCCCCCCTAGGTCATAAGCCCCCCTGGTCAAGAGCCCCCCCGGTCAAGAGCCCCCCCACCCGGTCATGAGCCCCCCCCCCCCGTCATGAGCCCCCCCCCCCCCCCCGTCATGAGCCCCCCTGTTTTTAAATCCTTATTTACCTATACTATTTAATCCTTATTGACACTTTTGTAGTTCATTACTGAATAGACATAAAATATATGTATATCGGAGGGAGGGTTCCGCCCCCCGAACTCCCCTGCCTGGTCATTAAACAATCATGAAGTGTGCAGTACAACAAACTAGCGGATACAACAAACTACATTAGTAACTCTCAGTTATTTCTATCTAAGTAATTCTTCATTTGTTTAACTAGGTAAATAAGGATTAAAAAAAACAGGGGGGGGGGGGGCTCGGGACCGGGGGGGCTCATGATAGGGGGGGCTCGTGACCGGGGGGGCTGATGACCGGGGGGGCTCTTGACCGGGGGGGCTCTTGACCGTACCCCATGTAGAAGGTATTGACACTGAAAAAAAAACAGCTAGGTAGGTATGATGTTTAAATAAGTTAACATATAATAATCTAGGAAAATTAGTTTGGATATCAGTTTACAAACTGGAAGGCAGTAATCAAAATTTATTATTATAAAAGTTATATACTGATAATCAGCTCTTCAAATAACTACCTATATAAAGCCACCAAACTATCAATCACCAATATTTTAGAATATTTAGGCAGACATTTATCAATTTATTAATGGAATTAATTAATAATTAATAATCGATCGGCAGCGATAATACTATTTAATGCATATAATGCTATTGTTTGCACTTGAACTAAAATGGTATTGAGGAGCGTTCACATTCAACACGTAACACACTTGAAACAAGATTTAAACTGAAAAGTGTTATGCGAATAAATTAGCTTTGAGGAAAGCATAAGTTGCCACTTACTCATTTGATTGAACTCACATCTAAACTTAAAAAAAAGTAGCACTAACTCTCATAGTAAGTTAATTTATACACCAGATAAATAAGATTAACAGTCTTTGTGGGTTACTTTATCATACTATGTCATAGTTGTTTTAACTCACACCTAAACTTACAAAAAAGTAGCGCCAACTCTCATAGTAAGTAAATTCATACACTGCAGAATACACTGGATTAACAGTCTTTGTGGGTTACTATAACACACTATGTCATAGTTGATTTAACTCGCACCTAAAATTAAAAAAGTAGCGTCAACTCTCATAGTAAGTTTATTCATACACCAGATACATTGAATTGACAATCTTTGTGAGTTACTTCAACACACTATGTCCTAGTTGTTTTAACATATGTTCAAACTCCCAAAATGTAACTCCAATTCTCATAGTAAGTTGATTCAATCCATAAAATGATTTGAATTAACTATTTTTGGTGACACATACGTCATAGTTGTTTTGACACACATGAAAACATGAATAAAGTCAAACCAACTCACGTAATAAATTGATTCAAAGCATAAATTGTTGACCCATTAAATATGAGTAAACTTTTTTCTCTGTGTTCTTTTGTTGAAATCTGCTGCATACAATACAATAATCATACAATAATTTAGATCTCTTAAGGCTTTAACAATAAGCCTGTCCTGTGATTTTTCGAGCTAACTCCTACTTGTTGTGAAACTGATGAATTCCGAGTCATTTCAACAATACTCCAGATCAATTCAACGTTTTGCTCTGCCAATACGGTTAAGTTTTTTGACACATTTCTTAATTACTTTTACAAAAGAAGCATTTGGTTTGTTGAGCCTGATCTCGAAGGCACATTGACCAGCAGTAACACTTTCGGAGAGAAGAAACAGCTATACAGGGTGACCTACAAAAAAGTTAACCGTACTTTGAATTGATATTACTCAAATCAAAATTCAGTTTTGTAAATTACATTTTATGACGCATTTATTTATCTGTCGATCCTTAAAAAAATTAGTTTAAACTATGTTACGGTATGTATACAGCAACGTTTTTAATGTAGGGTACCTAAAACAGGCTTGCGCAAGGACAGAAAATAATTTCCAAGAAAGTTTGAATGAAACAAAATCAAATAATCACACAAATTTCATGAATGGTACAGTAAACATTCGTAATGTCAGACAATATGCACCGAAAAACAGTCCACCAGAATTCAACTTCGATAAGAGTATCTGTAGAGAAAAACTCTCCCTTTGGATTGGACTATACGGAAATGGCTCTCTCATTGGGCCCTTCTTCTATGACGGCAACTTTAATGGGGATCTTTACCTGACTATGATCAACGAAAAGATAGTCCCAGAACTGCTCCGCGTTATCAACAATCGATTTAACAGACTCTGGTGGTTCCAGTACGGTGCCCCTCTTCATCATCGGCTTATTGTCAAAGAAAGGCTGAAAGAATTGTTTGGCGATCACATTGTAGCCCTGAACCGTGATATTGAGTGGCCTACAAGATTCCCAGATTTGACGTCTTGCGACTATTCTTTATTAAGAAATCTAAAGAATAAGGTGTACAATAGTTCACTGAAAAATCTCAACGAGTTGCGAGAAAGAATCATTCATGAAGTCAATTTGCCCAAAGAAAATCCACAGCTGATCAAATGAGTCATGAATGCATTGACCAAGGCTCGCTTGTGTGTTGACAGAAATTGAGGTCACGTGGAAGGAAATGGTGCGTAGAGCATCATTTGTAGCATTTATTTTTGACATTTGAAGAGATTTATTATATAACCTGATTCAATGTTTTTCAGTTTAAATCATTAAGGATTTAATATAACTTGTTTATTTGATATTGTTTCATTCAGACTTCCTTGGAAATTATTTTTTTGGCCTTGCGCAAGCCTGTTTTAGGTACCCTACACTAAAAACGTTGCTGTATCCATATCGTAACATAGATTGAACTAATTTTTTTGAAGGATTGACAGATAAATAGTTGCGTCATAAAATGTACTTTACAAAACCTAATTATATATAATAGTATCCGAGTAATATCAATTTTAAGTACGGTTAACTTTTTTGTGGGTCACCCTGTACTACGAAGATCTAATGAAATTGGTTTGAATTTACTGTTCTCATTGTGCATTTAAACAAAGTTGTAGCATAGATACGATTGTATTTTCAGAAAACTACATTTCTCCTCTTTCGATTGGTGTAAAAAATGATGTGATTTGTTGAAATTAAATTGACTGTATTGATCTGATTTAAAAGGTCCATTTTTAATAATCTTCCTGTATGAAGAAATGTATTAATCAGTGCTAAGTAATTTGATCTCCTCTAATTTGACCTGATCCCCGGTCAATCGAACAAATTGTAATTTGACCCCTGTAACTAGACCCAAGTGTTTTAATTTAGCTACTAGTATATAAAATAAAATAGTATATCAAAATAGAATAGTATAATAAATACTATTATACATGATTTCTCTTATTAAGTATATTTTTAAAATCTAAAAGTACGTTTTGCATGCAGTGATTGTTGAGATCATTGCTCAGCGATGATCGCCCTGAAATAGGAAAACATTGATCTAGTGTTTAGTGGTAATCGCTCGTTGCAAAACAGCCCCAAAGGAATAACATTGAACTAGTGCCAAACGATTTTCACTGGGTGACTATCAATCAGCGATCATTGCAACAATCGTTACATGCAAAACACGTACCTTAAGGCTTCTTCACACATGTCAGGGATCCGTCCGGGACGTAACCGGTTCGTCTCCGTCACTCTCCTCTCAGTGATTCAGTGTCAGTGAAAAAATGTATCGTTACTTTAATTTCAACGGACCTATTCACACAGTACCGGCTCCCCTCCGAGATAAAAAAAATCACTGACTGGAGACGTCCCGGACGAATCACTTTCATGTGTGAAGTAGCCTTTGAACAATAAGGTACTGCGTTCATGCGTGGTAAACTGGTCCTGCCAGATGGGAGAGCCACATGTTTCTGCGTGGTCTCATATTTGTGATGCTGATGGGATGCTGAATCTATTGCCTGTGCAATGAATGTGTCCAGCATGCTCGGAGCTCCGTACAATTAGTGAACGCGTTGTGGATCCCATGTATTCAGATGAACAGCGTTCACAACAGAATTTGTAGATGACGGAGCTACGAACAGATTTTGGTAGAACATCTTTATATGGAAAAAAATATTGTTCTTTAAAATTATTTATTAAATGATATTGAAGTTGCAGTTATTGAAATATTGATTTAGAGTGGCAAATAATTCTTTTTTGAGTTTTTCTGATTGATGACCAGAATATGGCAATGTAAAGTAAAAAGATTCATTAGTATTGTTATATAAAGGGACCGCATTATTTAAAACAATTTGGTTAAAAAAATTCCAACGTTTGATTTTATTAACTTCAAGAGGAAACCATTCTTTATGAAATATGATTTTAAAAACTCTAGCTCTTTATGAAGAATGAAATAATCTGAACGAATATTGTAATCTCTATATAATAAGGTCTTTATGGCATTTTATTTTAAAATGAAATGAACAAAAAATAAAATAACCTAAATCTAAACAGGTGAAAGTACTTTTTCGATAGACTGCAGACTGGAATTGGTTATTAACTTATTAGAGAGAGTACTGCAGAGTAACTAAGAAGGGCAATTTAAAATTAGTTACATATTCCAATGTAATATTTATATTTGAATACTGCGTGTTAAGAGAATTAAGAAATTGAGTAGCTTAAATTTGAATGTCAAAAAGTAAAAATATATCGTCCATGTACATATCTTCTATAAAAATGAGGTTTAAAACTAGTTGGGCAATCATTAAGCCATTTCTGTTCGTAGTGGCATAGAAATATATTAGCATTGCTAAACCTTCTTTCTGTCTAAACAGTTTGTTGACAAAAAATGAAAAAATTATTGAGCATAGAAATTTGCAAAAGTTTCTGAAAGGAAGATTTGGTTAGGCTGATAAACAATAAAGATTGGTTATCAAACGGTTTTGTCAATATTATGTTAATGTTTTTATGTAATGGAATATTGGTGTATTAACTCTTTATGTCAAAAGAGAACATGAACTTTTTATCTGCATCTTTAATCTGTTTTAAATTTGATAAGAAAGAATAAACATTATTAACGGTATAGTCATTAGTTGTAAGAGAGGTTAATATTTCTGTTAGGTATTTTGCAAGATTGAAGCAAAGATTATTATGGGCGGCTATTATAGGTCGGAATTGAAATTTGGTTTATGAATTTTTGGGAGCCCATAGAGAATACCAGGGGCAGATCCCACCGCGCGTAAGGTCTTCAAAGTGTCCATTGGAATTGAGCATTTGTATTTTAAAACCCTGACGTGGTGGGATTCACCACGCGTTCATTAATTGTACGTATAGCTCCGAGCATAATGGACGCAGTCATTGCACAGGCAATAGATTCAGCATCACAAATAAGAGACCACGCAGAAACATGTGGCTCTCCCATCTCACTGGACCAGTTTACCATTATAAACCAATGCAATTAAATCAATAGAATTACGCATTTTAGAATCAATATAAATTCATTAATTGAAATCCAATTTAAATTTCATGCAAACTGCCTTTCCACTTTCAATAATCAATAGATAAATCAAATATTATCCTCTTTTCTTTCTACTCCATTTTTTTAAATTTTGTTGTTTGTTAATATTTAATCCTATCTTTTTAATGCATATAGATAATACATTATATTTTTTATGCGTATTCTTTCTCAGGCTCCTTTCTAGTTTATAGGACTTATATTTTAAACTTTTCGTCATTTCACTAGGAACATAAACTGTTTTTAAATACCTGCTATTCAATCTTTCATATCTTAATTAATTAATTAATTAATTTTATCTCCATATAGTTTAGTTATATTTTTTAGGAAAACTATTTAGTAGATTGTAACTTTTTAATGTATAGAAATTAAGACTTAGTAAAGTTTTTCCAAACATGTGTTAAGCACAATGAATTGACGAGGGTAATTATCTAATGAAGGGGTTCGTTTTAGGCCAGATAGTTTTCTGTGTTTAAAACAGTAGAAATAATAAGTATTCGAGGTATCGTATTCCTTAAGTTTTCGAATATGTTATTTCCTCTTTTCACTTGAATTGATGAGAGAGTAGGAAAATAGTGAATGCCTTATAACTTATAAGTTATATTAGAACTTCTGACTTGTAATTGATCAAGGGTAACATTGGGTGCAATTTACTTGTTGTTCGGGGTCCAATAGAATTGAGAGAGGTTAGAGAAGGACCGACAAAAGATTGGACATGGGTAGAGTTTTGGAAGAATCTTATGAGTATATACTATATACAATAAAAGGTTAAATGGTTGAGGCTGTTTTCAATTTCCTTAGCTGCCTAGGACATAGAGTGTTATTTGACTTATTTCACTTGAGTTAGTAATAAGCCCACGGTGTGTGACGAGTTCTTTCACAGCCAATTGCCCTTACAGCAGTGGTTCTTAAACGGGGGGTGCGCGGCACCCCTTTGGGGCCTGGATTGTTAATAGGGGGTGCATGAGATGGCTGTTGTTTATAAGTTCGGTTCTTGCTATTTATATCATGAAAGTATATTTTCCTTAAAATGTTGCGATATGAGGTAGTTATGAAAGTGTACAAATTTTCTGATATAAACACCTAATTATCATTGTGGTTTCGATAAAAAAAATTAACATCTTTGAATGTGGGATTTCTCGTTTTGTGCACCTGTAACTTTTATTCCTTCTGTCCTATATTCTAACACTGAAACAAAGAGTAAACAAAAAACTGTACCTTTCTATATCAATTTTTTTTATAACTACAATGCAATATACTGCATTATTATCACAAATTGTATGGATTTCTTTAATTTCTAATGGATTTTAATTTTCCTCACCTAAACAAAATAATTTTACATTATGTAGATAAAACTATCATTTTCATTACTTTTTCAATTTGCATATTTAATTCTCAAATCATAGTTCCCAAATATATTCCAATTGAAGCTTATCAATCTATTTCAATACAATACAATACTCAGGGGGTGCGCGAGAAAAATAAGTGGTGCGTGAGAAAATACTTTAAGAACCACTGCCTTATAGGCTTAGAGGCTCTATCACAGGACTTAGTAGATGAAGATATCCATCAAACCTAGTTGCGAAAATGGGTACTGAATGAATAACAAAGTGGCAGCAGATATGTATTCCTTAGGGCAGAGACTGTATTTCCTACGGCAGAGTATAAACTTTAACAATATGAGATGAGGTTCAACCAGCCCCTGAAACTGATTGCAGAACAGCTTCTTCTCTTGCTGAAGAGGACTGTAGATGCATGGAGTCAGAGTAATCCTCTGTAGTAACTGCAGTTTCGACGAGTTTCTGTTGCATTCAATTCAGCGGACACCTATTTCCTCTTGGACCTATATTATAAGTTATACTCTTCTTTCGGTAGATCATCGATTAATTTAATTAGAGATGGATGTTAAATTAGGATTCGTTAAACAAGCTTTTCCGTGTGAAATACGCCTAATTCAAGTTAGATGTGTGTTCCATTTATTTTGAAGCTAATTTATTCACTCATGCTGGCAAAAAAAGGGGGTAAATCAAAAAGACACCCGATCGGGTCTCACAGGTACATTTGTAGTTTATTTCTGATAAATATACTGATACATGTATATCAGAGGGCGTGCCGACCCCCGAACCCCCCTGCCAGGTCATTGAAAAATCATGAAGTTAACATAGCAAAACCATAGCTGATCAAAAATATACATAACAAATTTCTAAAAGCCGGAAATGTTACAGTTAGCATACGATTTTCATGAAATAAAAATGATCTTTATTATTTCAAATTTCAATAAATTAACAATATTTTCAATGGATATTATCCGTAGTGATATAGTTCAAACATTATTTAAGTTTAAACTTCATAGCTGCCAAAAAAAAGTTAGAACCAAAATGTACCTGTGACACCCGAATGCGGGTGAGGTAACCATTTTAAACCAATGCAATATATCAATAGAATTATCTATTTTAGAATCATTATATATTCATAAATTAAAACCCAATTTAAATTTCATGCAAACTGCCTTTCCACTTTCAATAATCAATGGATAAAACTGTTATTATCCCGTTTTTTCTACTCCATTTTTTTATTCTGTTGTTTTTTTAATGCATAGAAAATACTTTATATTTTTACGTGCATTCTTTCTTAAACTCCTTTCTAGTTTATAGGACTTATATTTTAAACCTGCCCTTCAATCTTTCATTTCTTGTTTAAATCTCATCATATATGTACAAATTAATTTTATCTCCATATAGTTTAGTTACATTTTTTAGGAAAAATATTTAGTTGATGGTAATTTTTTAATGTTTTCGCTTTTTCAAATACTTGTAAATCGTTAGCCAATTGATGAAAAAACTGTATCTTGGTCTCTTTTTTTTTCCGCCTCTTATTGTACTAATTTTGAACCGGTGGACATAGTTTAAGAACAGGTAAGCAAAGAGTGAGGGTGATTATTTTTGTCAATGCGCGAAGGTTATTCTTAGAGCTAACTCTGTGATTTTACTTACTAAAAGGCAGTGAATAAAAGGAAATTTTTTGCAATGGTAGACATTTTAATACAGGGTACTTCAACTTCTTCCTATGAAACTATTTGGAAATAGAACAACTTCTGCTCCATTTTGATCTCATCGAAGTTTTCACTAGGAATATTCGTTCTTCGCTTGTTCATTGCATGGTTAAGGCCCGCTTCACACTTGCATTTTTAACAGCGCAGAAAAATAGCTCTTCTTAAAATGTGGTCACACTTGCGATTATTTATCGCTTAAGTAAAAATTTAATGTCATTCTTCCATCAGCAATTAAAAAACGCAAGTGTAAACACATTTTAAGAATAACTTTTTTTACGCGCTGTTAAAAATGCAAGTATTAACCATGCAATGAACAAGAGAAGAACATATTCGTAGTGAAAACTTCGATGATATCAAAATGTCACTGAAGTTGTTCTATTTCCAAATAATTTACAAGGAAGAAGAGTAAGCACCCTGTATTATAATGTTTACCATTAAATTTTTTTTTCCTTTTATTCACTGCTGTACCGAAAGGGTATCTTAACAGATAACGAGGTAAATGAACGTAGCCGTCTTGGTATATTTATTCACTCACGCTCGTAACCTGAAAACGATAAGTTCTTCAGATTACGAATATATTAACAATTAATGAAATAGAATTGGATTACAGACATCGTGACTTTTATTACGAAAAAAGATCTAAATTATTAAGCAACAATAGTTATTTAGCAGCAATAGTTATTCATCAACAAACTCCATAATTACAATGGATGTCTTTTAAAAGGAAAAAGTATAGTAATTATTTATGTGATCGGCAATTACGAAATAAGACAATATCGCAGACTTCACCCTATAATAATTTAGATATGAAAACCTAAACTTACCAAGTTAGTGCACGAGTAATAGCGTGTAAGGTTTTTGATAGGTAGAATCTTTCATAGAACACATAAGTTATGTTAGTACGTACATTGTGAATAAAATGCCTGGAACAAAATGAAGGTTTCATGGCTATGGTAAATGGAACGAAATACTGGCAAATGAAGCGACGAATGGTGAAATTATTAAATGCAGGAATGAAAAGGAACTAGTAGAGTATAAAAAATCAGGAGACTGGTGTATATCAGGAATACCTACTACTAAATCTCACAAGTAAAATGGTATCCGGTGCCACCCTAACTTGACAGTCAGCTATATCCCCCCACTGTCTTAAAGCAGACCAGTTAGGCAACTCAGATATAATTGATTTTGTAAGAGATTTGTAGTAAGGCAAACACAGCTATTGTGTATGCATTACTGTCATCACGAACCTATATGATTGTAAGTAAGTAACATTCAAGTCAGTTACCGATCTGCTCTCGCGAGATACACACCTTATCTCCAGTCTTAGTTATTGAGACATTAACTTGTGAGCGTTCTAGTGGAGATACTCTTTGTAATAACCCTTGCTTGACTAATGAATATATTCTCTTTAAGTGTTAATTACATTACCTTATTATCCTAAATACAGTTAAGCTTGGACCAGAGGCCTGAGGTCGGAACCATAGTGGCAAGGTGGTTCTAGGGCATGGTACCATGAGTATTTAGTAGAAAGAGATATATTGAGAAAAAGGAATCTGAAAATAGTAAACAGAGTAGGATCCTATCACACGTAACCCATAGAGTGAAACGTTATACGGAATAACAGATAACGTCACATTGGTGGCCGTATGGTGCGTGATTAAGTAATTCGAATTTAATGTACGGAAATTCAATTACTAAAGTAAAAGATTGAAAGCTTTGTAGTTTACCAAAAACTAAGTTAACCATCTGATTGGAGAGTATTTGATTACAGCAAGACCGGGTTTTGCGACCCTATATGAAGGTACGATTCAATTAAGGTGTTCAGTTTTTGTGATAAAGTATAAAGATTATTCAACTCAAGGTCAAGCAAACGGCATCTCGAAAATTATCGGAAGGATAAGGAGAGTACAGATGGCCTAATTTTTGAAATTTGAATGAGCAGACACAATCAGTGAGACTAACCAGTCTGAAAAAAAAAAAAAAATCTGGAAATTCTGGAAATTCTGGAAAATACTGGAAAATACTGGAAAGCACGGAGGGAGGAAGCGACAAGGGTAAAGCATTGCACGTTGGCGAATGATGATGGAAAACATTCGATTATAAACAACATGCAAAAAAGCCGTAAATCAACCAGAAATTGAGAGTCTAATTTGTTTAAATACTACATCTGAAAAGTATTTATTCAAACTGCTACATTCAGTGAACATTCAACATTCAGTGAATATTTAACATTCAGTGAACATTCAACATTCAGTGAATATTTAACATTCAGTTAACATACAGTACATGACATTCAGTGCACAACGTTCAGTGAACACTCAACAGTCAGTGCACAACGTTCAGTGAACATTCAACATTCAGTGAATATTTAACATTTAGTGAACATTCAACATTCAGTGAATATTTAACATTCAGTGAACATTCAGTTAACATACAGTGCATGACATTCAGTGCACAACGTTCAGTGAACACTCAACAGTCAGTGCACAACGTTCAGTGAACATTCAGTTAACCAGTTAACAGTTAACGTCATAACAGTTAACATCAGAGCAAAAATCAACGACAAAACCTGATAAGCGGGGCCCACTGTACATGGAACCGGAAGTTGAGTATACCTTACAATGTGTAATGTCATCCTTGCTTTTCAGTCTCATTTTTGAAGCGATCAGAGTAGGTTCTATTAGAACTTAGTCCAGTGGTGAATAAATCTGTTCTGTTTAGTCAAGAGTTGTTGTTGTGTGAATAAGCAATAAGCAGAAGGTAATAATTAATCATTATTGCAGCAGTTATAATTATAGGATGTATGTGTGCATGCATTTCTTTCAGCTTTGAATTGCTGAGTGTTGTTATTAATTGACAGGTATAAATATTTTATATTTATTGATTTAACAAATATTGCTCTATATTTGAATAATTATATTTTATTTATTATTTATTATTTGAATGATTATTATTTTTTTTCTTTTTCGTAATTTGTGATTACACGTGCACTACACTTGTTTAAGTACACAATAACACTTCATTAGGATAGAAAACACATGCCAACTTCAGAAGACGAAGCGATAAATTCTGAATCTGTAGAACTTAGATCTGGAAGAAAGACTAAACCGAGAATACAGAAAACTAAACAGAACAAAACACCCCCCAAAACACCCCCCAAAACAACCCCCAAAACACCCCCCAAAGAAACACACATAGAACAGAAAGAGAACACACATAGGAAAGAGAAACAAACCAACACAGAAAAAATGTCGGTTGAATTAACACAAGCTCAACTCCAAGAGATAATTAAGAGCAGGAGTACGACAATAATTAATTCTGATTCGTTGCCGATATTCAGAGGAAGAAGAAGGCCAGAAGATCCAGCTTTCGAGGAAAAGAATACGTTTAAACAACATCTAAGTCTATTAAATAATCATATATCCAGCTTAGGGGATAAGGACGACATAGAAAAGAAGAAGATACTTTTCAGGAGCGCTGATTGCAAGCTAGGAGATTTTCAAATTACTGTTAATAACGTTGTTAACGGTAAAACATTTAAAGATAGCACATACCAAGAAATATGCACGGTACTAGAAGACATATATGTGCAGAAAGACAGCAAGGATATCTACAGTGTATGTCATGAATTATACACTAATAAATTGAAAGATGAAACTACAGCTGCCAGTGACATATTAAGCACATTGGAAAAAATTGGCGAAGTCACAGAGTATATTTTAAATGACGACACAATGAACGCCCAATTTCCAATAAGGACAGCAACTGGAAGCGATGCATCATTCACACGTAGATTAAAAAAGCACGCAAAAGATCTTATGAATACATCAATGTATCTAACAATATTGGGTCCACAGATCAACCCCAGTATCATCAAAGGAGTCATTGAAGGTCCTTTCAAGACAACAGCTAATTTACTGTCCGCTACAACAAAGAAAATAAGATCTTTGCCACATGACAAAAAAATCCTAATACCAAAGAAGAATTTCAATGACACAGAAACTTTTTTGATAGAAAAAACTGAGGGTGAGAATCAAGGCAATATTCACGAGGATATGCAGGAAGATGCAGAAGCATACTACGCATATAATGCAAGAAACAGAGGAACAGCAGGTAGGTTTGCACGCAGAAGCAGATTCAAATACAATCACACAGGCAGAGCATATGTACACTACACTAATAACCCCCACCCTACCCCTACCCCCCACAGTAACAGTGATACAATTAAGTGCTACCGTTGCAATAAATTAGGACATATAGGGAGAGAATGCCGTGCTCAACAACCTTTTAATCAAGGACAGGGCAAGGATTTTCGAAAGCACATGTAAATACAAACACAAATAAAAAACCAGGTACGGTTCACGTGAAAACGGTCGGTAACTCCGTGTACGCATGTGAATTGAACATGAATAAATTGGATCCGGTGCACGTTAAATTCAATGGTAAAAGTAATTCGTCACTCAATACAAAAAGTCATTGTGAATGTAAAAATAAGTTCGATTTATTAAAAGAAGAAGAGTTAAGCGTTGAGGATAAAAAAACGAGCGAAAGGTATATAACAGTTCAATTAGTAAAAAATAAGGATGAATTAAGCGGATTGACGGACTGTCATTATACGATAAAAGGGACTTCTAAGCCAACGATAATTTTACATAGTAAAGAATTTGATTGGGAAGCTTTAATAGATTCAGGAAGCGAGAGAACAATTGTAAACAGTCGTAATTTTGATTACAAGGCGAGTCACGAGGACATAATGAAATCGGACGTAACTATTAAAGGCATAAACGGACGTTCCGAAGTAAAAGGTGAAATAAAATTTGAATAAGTGTCAAAATCAAATAAGCAAACAGTAAACGCTTTACTAATCAATAACAACAGTCTACCCTATGACGTAATATTAGGAAGGGACGTGTTAACGAACGCGCAAATTGATTTTGATAAGAAAATATTGAAATTAGGTGAAGAAAAAATTCCGTTTATGGAAAAACGTAGAATAGCTACTAAAGAACTATTAAGCACGGATTGTTTAATATCAGAATTGGTCCTTACTGCTAATAGGTCAAAACGAAGAACGTTGATAAGACAAATAAACGAACGAACAAACAGCCGCAGTAGTATTGCGAAAGTAAGGGTTAAACCTCAACAAAAAGGGCAAACAAAGGTTATGAAATCCGAGGTAAAAACGAAGTCAAGGAATAAAAATAAAAAACGCGAGAAGAACGGAAATGTTCATATAAATAGCCAAGTCGTTGAGGCAAACAGCGTACAAATATTGTATGGATTTGTCAAAAACAACGAAGCAGGAAGTTATATTATAGCTAAAAGAAGTTTCAATACGGGTTTAGTGATAGCCGAAACACTAATAAAAATCGAAGACATTAAAAAAGAGGGAGATCAAGTGTCAATATGCCCAGTTTTCGTAATGAATCCGACGGATAGTGATATCATATTAAAGGACAATATGATAATTGGAAACCTCCAGACGTACGAAGAGCAAGTCGAAGTAAATATAGCGACTATATCGGAGTGTTTAAATAATTGGACTCATAAATCTAGATTAGGAAACGTGTTGAGTGACGAAAAAACAAAGCCATTTGAACGAAACGTTACCCCTGAACTAATTTATGAAAAGTCAAAGGTACATGCAGTTGGAACTAATGGAGAGCCATTAGTTTCAGTGCATAGCAACCAAGAGATAAAGTGTAAAATATCACGTGACGGAAGTGCTGATAGAAGCCGTGACAGCACATTAAGTGCTGATGAAGAAAACAATTCTCAGACAGTGCCATCAGCACTGAGAAGGTTAGTTAAAGCTGACATATCATGTGGAATGTCAGAGTATGAAGACAAAATGACGCAGTTACTAAATAACTTTTAGAGACGTAATCACGATCAATGACGAACCAATCGGGACTACTAGTATATGTAAACACACAATTAAATTGAAAGACCCTAATATAATAATCAACAAAATACCGTATAGAATACCACATAAATTTCAAGAACAACTTGAAGAAATTAATAAATCAATGTTAACGGAAGGAACAATAGAACCTTCAATGTCCGAGTATAACTTCCCGGTAATAGTGGTTCATAAAAAGAATGGGGAAATACTACCCGTAATAGATTTCAGATTATTAAATAAGTGTGTCCATATACAAGGATTTCCTTTACCTAGAGTAGACGATATGTTAGGATCATTAGGTGGGTCAAAGATATTTTCTAGTTTAGATCTGAGGAGCGCATTTCACCAGGTGGAACTCTCCGAAGAATCTAAAAAACTTACAGCATTTGCGGTAAATGGTAAGAAATGGCAGTTCCGAAGGTTACCCTTCGGTTATGTCAATAGTCCAAAAGTATTTCAAGCAATAATGACAAAAGCGTTAAGTAATGTATTAGGGAAACTATGTTTCGTATTTATTGATGACATCCTAATTTTTAGTCGATCATATGAACAACATTTAAATGATATTGGCCAAGTGCTAATGAGTTTACGTGACGCTCATTTGAGATTAAAATTAGAGAAGTGTGAATTCTTTAAACACGAAATTAATTTTCTTGGACATCGAGTCACTACTGAGGGCATCCGATGTATCCAAAACGAAAAACTTAGAGAAGCATCTAGACCAACAGATGTAAAACAACTTCAGCGGTTTTTAGGGCTTGCGAATTATTTTCGTAAGTTCGTACCTAAATTTAGTCAGAAAGCCGACCCATTATATAGACTATTAAGGAAGGACACTAAATTTGACTGGACTGACGAATGTGAGGCTAGCTTCACTAGTCTCAAAAATATTTTGACATCAGATACGGTTTTAGCTCATCCAAATTATTCCAGACCATTTTATTTATTTACTGACAGCTCAAATATCGGAGTTGGCGCAGCACTGCTACAACCAGATTCGACCAAAAGCAAAACATTAAGACCCATAGCATATTTCAGTAAATCATTAAATTCTACTCAAAAAAGGTACTCCATGACTAAACAAGAGTTTCTTGCAATACATCTAGCCTTAAAGGAATTTCAATATCTATGTCTAGGGTATCCTATAACCATTTTAACTGATCACAAACCCTTATGCGCATTTTTTGGTAATAAACTTCCATTAGACACGGCGTTAGCCAGGTGGGCAATCGAGGCTAGCACATATGAGTGTACCATCAAATATTTTGAGGGTAAGCGCAATGTGGTAGCAGATACCCTTAGTAGATTAACTCCTTTAACGGAAGAAACAATAGATGAATGTGAACTTTTAACACCATCTAATGAAAGTTGTAGCTCAATTGAAAATTTTATAGCAACCACAAGATCGAGGGCTAAGCTAAATGTACCACAAATTATTAACAACAATGACAGTGAATCAGAAACAGACTCAGAAAACGAACAAGAACCAGATCCATCTAAATTGTATAAAATCAACAAAGAGAAACCATTTCTGAACTACATACCTAAACACGAAGACATAACATGGACTTTAAACAGACTAAAGATTGCACAGTCAAACGACTTTGCTTGTAAGGAAATAATGGAAATATTAAATAAAAAACAAATAGGAACATCTAGGAACATAGCTGAATTTTTCATATTAGACGGAATATTATATCGGTATCGGAAAATAGATACTCGGGCAGCCAGTATTGTTAATTATGTTATACCAAATGAAATGATCAATTTAGTAATTAATTCAATAAATTTTAACACTCATTGTGGTTTAGCTCATACGCTATTTAAATTTCGACTAAAATATTATCATTTTCAAGAAAGATCGGTCATAGAATCTTTTATTAAAAGATGTGACGTTTGCAAAATCCTTAAAGGAAGTCTAGATACACCAATTAAATTAATGTCTGCCCCAGTAGCTAATACACCATTTGAAACAGTTTCATTTGACTTTATAGGACCTTTTATAACAACTGACACGAACAACAAATACATTTTATCAATAACATGTATGTTGACAAGATATAACGAATTACACGCAGTAGCTGACAAATCAACTAACACAGTAATTGATTGTCTAAGTAAAACATTTAGTCGTTGTGGATATCCCAAAACGTTAATGTCGGATTGTGCGAAAGAATTCAAGTCTAACGCAATTAGAACTTTCAGTGAAATACATCAGATATACAAATGTGAGGTATTACCATATTCAGCATATTCCAATGGAATTTGTGAACGTAATAACCAGAGAATTAACAAATTATTAAGATTCTATGTAGCCACAGTAAATCACAATAATTGGGACATGTTTCTCGATATTGTCCAAAACACAATCAACAATCAGCTAAATATGTCCTTGAAAGATACGCCTTCATTTGCTCTTTTTGGTCGAGATACATCACCAAATATTCAAGCAGAAAATTTGGATAACATTTACAATTTAGATACATCAGAATCAATAGTCAAAATTAAGGCCAGACAAGCTATATTTATTCAAGATCAGATAAGAGCTAACATAATTAATCAATCAAACAAACGCATAATTTACCACAATAAGACACGAAAAGACAAAATTATACAGATAGGTGATCGAGTATTAATTAGAAATCATCAAAAACACATAAATTACAATTAAATTGGATAGGACCAGGTACAGTATTACAAGTGAAAAAAAAACAAAGCTATAATTAAATTAGGACATCAAACGATAACAAGTAACATAAATTACCTAACTAAGTTGGAAAAATTCACAACAAATTAATTAAATAATTTCATTAACATCATTAAACAGGAAATCAAATTATGAGAAATTAGAATATAAACATCACATAGGTAGCCCAAAAAAGGAACACATAACACGAAGTAACATGAGTAACATGTAACATGAAGTACACGAACACGTGACATATAACACGGTTACATGCAAAGATTCAGAGAAATGTTTACATTTTTTTTGCTTACGCAAGTCAAACAAACACATCATACAATTCATTGTTCAAACTACAATATTTCCTTTGCTCAGTAAGAGAATTATTGTACATGTAAAATAATTGTATGTATTTAATTTAAGTTGATGGGATGAATTATGAATTTTATTAATATAAAATTTCATATAATAATTTTAAGAGGATTATTTTTTTTATTGTATGCATGTTAATTTTAAATTTTGTGTTTATATGTTGGTGTAACGAATAAGATGAATTATACTTTGTAAATGTAGTAGTAAAATTGTTTGAAATCAGAATGAAAATTTGAAGAGAAAAAAAAAATATATATATACACTACGTGCCACACTTTTGTGCAGATCACACATTTAGCTGTAAAATGAGTATAACTCATCCAAATCCATTGAAATTTTCAGTAGACACTTGTCCAATACAGATGTAACATGCCAAGAAATTTCATATGCCTGTGATACTTATTGGTGAATTGACAAGGATTTTTCCTAAAAAGGTATAATTTCAGAGTACCACGCTCTTGTGCAGGAGGATAAAAGTGCTTATATAACGTTCAAAAACAATTTTATTTAACTCAAAAAGTGTTATTTATATGCAGGAGCTACAAGAGTGCAAATTTAATTACTTTGAAAATACAAAATTAATGAAATTATAACAAAAACTGCATTTTAATTATTAATACCCAGTAAAATCTCCCCTCTTGTCAACGACCCTCAAAAGACGTATATCCATGGAGCTAGTCAACTTATTTATAGTATCTGGTGTTATCTTCTCACAGATTTTCTCAATTTCCCTCCAGAGGTCCTCCTTGTTTGTGAATTGACGTCCTCCCGCATACAACTTTTGTTTTAATATGGACCAGAGGTTTTCAATTGGATTTAAATCCGGTGAGAGGCTGGGCCAGACCATCAATTTATCATCCGAGAACTTAAGAGTTTCCAGGTAACTGCGGGTGGCTGTAGCTGCATAGGGACGGGGCGTTATCATGCATGAAAATGATCTTTTTCTTGAGTGCAGCTGGTTGCCTCTTCAGCCACGGAACAAAATTGTTCTTCAAAAAGCTAATATAATTAGCTGACGTAATTTTAACGCCCTCTGGTACACGGAAGGGTCCCACCAATCTGTCTCCAAGTATTCCAGCCCACATCATAACACCTCCTCCTCCTTGTTGACGACGAATCCTCCGAGGACGAGAAGAGCCATGGGCAGTCCATGACTTTGCCCAACCGTCAGGGCCGTCAAGAGTCGCTCGCATCTCATCAGTGAAGAGCACAGTCTGGAAGTCTGTCTTGAGATACTTCTCAGCCCAAGAAACTCTTGCTTTCTTGTGTGACTCCTTCAAAGGAAGCCTGATAAAGGGTGAAACATGAGAAGCCATACTTCTCAAGATCCTGCAACGAGTGGTTTTGGGGACTTCCTCCATACCTGCACTCTTGAAAATTTCCCTGCTTGTGGCAGTGGAGTTCCTCTTGAGTTCCCTCTTGATCCTGGACAAGTTCCGCCTGGTTGCTACTTTCCATTTACCCTTATCCTTACGAGTGACCTTCCTCATAGGATCATCAATAAATTTCTTCACTGTACGTGGGTCACGACCGATTTCAGTGGAAATAGACTTTGCATCATGTCACTCAGCCAGCATGGATACTATCTTACTCTTTTCAGAGTCAGAAAGACACGGGCGGCGACTCATTTTCGATATTTAAAAATGTGAGGACAACAAACACAGGAGCGTAGCATGGTTAAATAATGTAAAAATTGATCATACTCGGTTAATAAACAACGGATTACCTTCAAATTTTATACATAACCTCCTAGTGAGGGTTTCCATATTAACTGCAAATTTCATTTTATTTCATTGATTTTTACTCATTTTATCCCAAAATTTGTGATCTGCACAAAAGTGTGGCACGTAGTGTATATACATTCAAATTTAGGATGAAATACTGAAATAACTTAAAAGCAAAAATGATTAATTCAAAATGAGACTGAAATCTGATAAAATAACTAAAAAAAAAGTCCAGGGGCCATGATCTAACAGTATCGTTTTTATTTCAGTGAACGTGAGGCAGCGAGGACACAGCCATCCACACAGCCAACAGCTCCTCAGCCATATACAGCCAGTGACTGACTCTCAGCCACTCACAGCCGGTTGACACACAGAACTGTAAATCAAGGTCGTGCGAAGGGATCAGCTGGAGCAATGGGACAGACTGAGAGCAACTTTGACCTGAACTCAGTAGTGGAGTTGATCCAGAAGTCGACTTCAATGAACAAGGCTCATTTGGAGCAAACCATTAAATCCATGGGGTCTACAAAATATGACCTAATACCGGACTTGTTTAGCGACATTTTGGTGTTAATTCTAACACTGCTGGTTGTGATAATAATGGTGTGTGGATACAATCAATCCAGAAAGGTGAAGTCCGATGAAGATATGAGGATGTACGAAATGAGGAGTTTGAGGTCTAAAATGGCGACTGAAGCCTTTAATCAGATTAAAAGAGGGACCCCTTTAGAACAGGGGAACTAAGTGGAACAGTAAATATATTTAACGATCAGGCCATAAATATACAGGCGACAACATTTATAGTAATGCCTCATAAAAAACAAAAAACAAAAAGCAAAGCTACCAAAACAAAATCTAGCAGCATTTAAGAAATTTTTTTTTATCAAACTAAATTTGACCATTATTTTAATTTTTTTTTTAATTTTAAGTTTGGGTAATTTTAAGTGAAAATTAACAATAATCGTTTTTCAATTGAATTTAATTTTAAGTTTAATTTTTTTTTCGGTGTTAATTTTAAGGTTTAATTTTAAGGATTAAGACTGTCTCAAAATTTGATAAAGATGATCAAAATTCATATAAATTCAATTAAGAATATAAATTAATTAAAAAGTCATAAAATACGATATCATAACATATGATAAATTAAAATGAAAAATTACTTTTATCAATAAAGAAGGAATTTTATTAAAATAAAACATAACTAAGTTAAATAAAATATATTTTTATAAATGAATTTTTTTTTTTTGGATTATAATTTTTTTTTAAATGTAAATGCAGTAACAAACTTGTGTAATGTATTGGAGTGATCAAAGGTCTCTGATAATATTTAGAATAATATTCTACATATTAGGAGGGGAGGGGTGAGATCTCAAATAGATTAGGCAAGTTATTACATTTATAAAATGAAAAAGTTGTTACATTTTGAACTGAGACATATTAGGTAGGAATTAATTAGATTATTTTAGGAATAAATAAAAATATTGTTAAAGCAAAATTAAGATTGTATAGGTAAGATAAAATATTTAAGAATGTTTGATGAATGCACATTAGTCTGACATATTTCTAGAACGAATTAAAACTCATATTTTTCAATTTTCTAATAATGTATTTATTGCCGGTTCGAGAAATTTCAAGAGATCCAAAACACATGTTTCCACTAACAGCGTGAGCGTCTGAACATTGTTCAATATAGAGTAACAATGGGTAGACAAACCAGCTGGCAGTTTTGGAAAAATGTGAATTGTAACTTTGAAATTTTCGGAAGGGGGGAGCGATGTAGTAAGGCAAACACAGCTATTGTGTATGCATTACTGTCATCACGAACCTATATGATTGTAAGTAAGTAACATTCAAGTCAGTTACCGATCTGCTCTCGCGAGATACACACCTTATCTCCAGTCTTAGTTATTGAGACATTAACTTGTGAGCGTTCTAGTGGAGATACTCTTTGTAATAACCCTTGCTTGACTAATGAATATATTCTCTTTAAGTGTTAATTACATTACCTTATTACCCTAAATACAGTTAAGCTTGGACCAGAGGCCTGAGGTCGGAACCATAGTGGCAAGGTGGTTCTAGGGCATGGTACCATGAGTATTTAGTAGAAAGAGATATATTGAGAAAAAGGAATCTGAAAATAGTAAACAGAGTAGGATCCTATCACACGTAACCCATAGAGTGAAACGTTATACGGAATAACAGATAACGTCACAGATTTGAGAGTATGAATATTAATTATGAATTAAGTTTTGCATGAATTAAGGTTTTATAATAATAAAAGAAATAAACGCTACCTAACACACAGTCAATCACGGTTATGCTACTAGCACAGAGACATACATGAATGAATGAATGAATGTCAGAAGCACGACGTTGAAGTTTCTTCCAAACCTACAGAGGCTAATACCCTAATAGGAATTAAAAAAATTACCCTAAATTTGGTTATAACCAGACTAAAAAGAAATTATCATGGTGAAAATGACAACTGCCTTTTAGTGAGTAAAATCACAGAGTAAGCTCTAAGAATAACCTTCGCGAAACGATAAAAATAATCACCCTTACTCTTTGCTTACTTGTTCTTAAACTATGTCCATCAGTTCAAAAATGTTTTCATTTGTTAATAGTAAAATAAAAGGCGGTGAAAAAGAGACAAAGATGCAGTTTTTTCGCCCATTGGCTAAGGATTCACAAGTATTTGAAAAAGCGGAAACATTTTTGTGTCCCATAATGTATAGAAACAAAAATATTTTATATATCAGATCTTGAAGATGGCTATAAATAGTCGAAATGCGGATATATTTCCTTGTAAATAAATATACTAAAGCAAAATCAATTTTAATGATGATAAGGTACATCCTCTCCATTTTATTTGTTCTGAAGCTAAAATGTAGTGATAAATGATTTATAATTTTTAATTGCTAAGTAATAAATATATAAATAACTTCTCTCAACCACAAAATATTTGAGCAGAAGGAAAATATGAAATGGCATTGCTTTATTTCAATGTCATAAAAATATTCTACTTCAAATAACATTCCGGTCTGAAGATTTTATACCTACAAATACATATAATAGTAATAAGATCAAAATATTTATTCAGAACATCTATGGACAGATATTTATTATAATCTATAGCACATGTAGATTAGAGCCAGCCAAACAATAATAGTAATAATAATTCGCAGAAAACATATAATGTGAATACATATACACAATAGGATAGTTAAATAAGTATATCAAGGCAAAAAATAAGATTACAAAAATACCTGAAGCAAAAATAACTGAAGCATTCTTTTGATCAATTCGATACAAGAAAGAGTTTTAAATAGAAATACGTATTTATGTACAGTATTTCAAAATATAAAGAATTCAAAATAATGAGCCTCTTATGGGAGACTTTTCAACGAAAAAAAAGTGTATATTTCATTAAAAAAAACCTTTTGAATAATTAAAACGTGAACAATTTATTGGCCACTAGAATTTTAAGTTCCACCCAAAATATTGATATTACATGAATAATCATTGATTTAAAAAAAGCAGATAAATACTTTATAGATGCAATCTGTTCAATTCCCTAGATACTATCGGTCAAACACTTAAGACTAACTGATCAATTCTCTCTAACAAAATATAGTTGCTTCAGACGAAACAGCGTACTTTTTATACAAGCTGTCAATTTTTTTCGAATCTGAAATGAAATAGCCTGTTTAATTTCTTGGACATTAAACACTAATATCCAATCAAAGCTATGAATAAATATTACTTCAATCTGATTGCTTGACTGATTTAAATATCTAAACAATGATTTATAGAATATACAGATATAGTATTATGGTCAATTCCCTAGATGTTATCAATCGGTCAATATCCTGTAGAGACTCAGATCAATTCACAAGTATTTCTTATTGTAAACACTTGTGTAGTAAATTCTATTATTCGAAAAAAATGTATATATATATATAATAAATATAAATCTACATTAAACATAAGCGATTCATATTGGTTAAATAATCTAGAACACAATTAAAAACTCCATAACACTCTCATGGGCTCCAATCTTTGATTTTCTTTCCATCAAAGAGAGAATTTCACAAGAATTCTTCTGGGTGTAACTCTTTGTATTCAGCTTCAGATGAAACAGCGTATTCCATCAGGTAATCTGATAAAAATTTAAATGTTGGTCTTCGCTCGGGTTCTTTATTCCAGCATTTCATCATAAGATCATAAAGATCTTCTGGACATGGGACGGGTTCCAATGGACGGGGCATTCGCATCCCTTTCTTGACTTTATCGGCCACTTCTTGGTTGCTCAAACCTGTGATGTAAGAATTTAATGAGTTGGTTTTATGTATAGAAATTTACCCTTAAAATATTTCAAATCAAGATTATTTAATGAATGTAACACACCTGGATAAGGTACTTCTCCCAGTGTCATCACTTCCATCATCAGTATCCCAAACGACCAGACGTCTGATTTTATGCTATATATTGAGTAATAAATACTTTCTGGTGCTGTCCATTTCACTGGAAATTTCGTACCTGAATGGAAAATATTCAGTTTTTATCATTTTCAAAGGATATCCAATTCTCGATATACGATGAATTGTGAGTGGCAGTTACTAGTTTTCTTAAAGCAAATATAGGATTTGATTGATGTAATTAAATTTGAGCATTACAAAATATTTGAATGAGTATAGTTAGGACCCTTTTACACGTGATACATTTTCACATTAATTGTCGCGCGACAATTTGTTTCAGAACTGTTGCTCGGGTGTATCAGCCACATTTTCTCTGCGACATTTCTCGATTCGCTCAGTGCGAGTTGGTGTCGCCCGTAGAAGTTTCCAGGCAGAACGGAATAACCATCCTGGTTATCCAACAGCTTTAGGTGGTCTTTAGACTCTGGTTTAAAGCCACCAAAATTGTGAAGAAGAAGAAGAGTTGGTGTCGCGCAACAATGCTGCGACAAATGTATAGTGTATACAGATAACTTCAGTGTGTTATTGGCTATCAGAGGGAGATGAGTGCGTCACTTTTACAGACGCACACACATCTCCCTACAAACCACATACAGATGTATCATTTTTTACATAAGTAAATATTTCTTTTACAAGCTAATTCATAATTATATGAAATACAGCCAACGCTCTATAAATGGAATAAAATATTGTTTTGGAATCCTAGCAATTTATTATTGCATTGCATTTATTATGTCACGATTTAAGTTTTAAAAGTCATAAAGATCTGTGTTCTGAATTATGATTGATCTCTTCATTTTGTATCCAAGTAAAACTACCTACTGAAGTTATCCCTCAAAGTTCCTATCTTTAAATCATTTGATATAGCTAATAGCAAGCAATTTAAACTATATACAGCTGCCTGTTCGACACTACAGTTGCCTCGCACCGAATTTTCGTCTAAACAGATTGCTTTCCGTATACAGAAACATTTGTGCAACATTTGTATACATACAATGTTGCTAATACAAAATGTATCACGTCTAAAAGGCCCTTTAAGAAACAATTTTACTTGTTGAGTTATATTCCTCTGCATCTAGAATTCTTGCTAAACCAAAATCAGCAATTTTGCACATTTTCGAAGCGTCCATCAGAACATTTCTTGCTGCTAGATTTCTGTGAATGAGATTCTTTTCTTCAATGTATGCCATTCCAGCAGCAACCTAAAGTACAATACGCATAAAGTTTTTTTTTTTTCAATATTATTATTTTATATCAACTATTTTATTCGAAATATGTTTTAACTTACATGGTTGCATATCTCCACCATATCTGGAAACACCATATCTTTTCCTTCTTTACGAAGAACTGAGAGGAGAGACCCTGTAAGAAAATCATTATAGATATTACAAATTGGTTAAAAAAAAGTATCATAATAATGATGCTTATATATAGAGACGGTGTCCGGAAAACTGCCAGGCGGAAAACTGCCAAAGCGGAAAACTGCCAGCCGGAAAACTGCCAGTCCCTTACTGACAAATTATGTATTTTCTAAAATACTATTTAGTTATAAACACATCCTTAGAACATTTAAATTTATAAAAAAATGGAGTTAGCAACTGGATAAGGGTAAGGGACATTCATTTCTATAGTAATAACTATAAAGATATTGAATTCCGAGTGACTTCAGCAATATAGCCTTTGGTTCAAAATCAAACGTTAAACCCCGTGTACTGATGAGTGATTACAAGATAATTAAGTATTCTCACAATTATAAAATTTTAAATTATACAATATATTAAGTGGATGTTAAATAAACTCATACGTATGTTAAATATTTATTACATTAATATTTTAATTCTCCATGTTATTAACACTTTCATATCTACAATTTTCATTAATATGTATAAACTATTATTAATTAATATTCAATCCAATTCGATCGGGTGATATTGTCAGAGAATTAGGTAGGTAATAGCAGTTTAATAATCATAGATATTGTGTTGCAAATTCAAAATATTTTTAAACATAGATCGAAGCTGTTTTATAATGAGTATAAGCAAATATTGAGCTTGAAGCTTTGTTCAATTCTCGAATTACATAAAAATATAATTAAACACTAAACCCGTTATCAACTGATAATGTATGAAGATGCGTTGTGTAAACAAAAAAATTGTACTCTGTCCCTAATACAATTAATTCTTTATTTCTTTTCTTTAGTAGAATTTTCTAAGAAGGGTTTCGGTTTTTTATTTCTATATTGTATTTGATTTATTCTTGTAATATTTTCCGCCTGGCACTTTTTCGCCTGGCACTTTTCCGCTTTGGCAGTTTTCCGCTTTGGCAGTTTTCCGTGTACCATAGAGACATATATATATATAAATAGATAGAGAATATTTATGTGCAGCGATAAATTCAAAAATGAATGGTAAAATAATTTTTGTTTATTGATGTCACGATTCTTAAAAACATGTGTATATCAGGCATCCCTGCTCTGGTTAAAATGTTTATATTTGCCCAGTGTAAAAATGATTTAAAAGGATGTTATAATATCTAATCTTAAAAAGATGTAAAAGACGATTTAAAATATTTGTTTTTAAATTTTCAAGGATGAATATAATTTGTCAAAACTGAAAAGTCAGATGCATTTGGGAGCTATTTACTTACCATCTATGGCAATTGACATTATGTACATTCTGAGAAAGACTAAATTGATGCAAGAAATTTTAAAATTGTCTTATTAAAATACACTTTAGGTGCATAACCTGTTAAAGGGTTCAATTATTTAATAAACTTTCAGTGTATACTTTTCTACTCATGTTGGCTTTATTTTATTTATAATTATTCCACATTATAAATTTTTTATTAAGTTCTGGTGAATTTGATTTGTGGAATATACGGAATAAGTATTTTCCATTTCAAGAGAACCTGAAAAGTTCTCTTCACATGGGCTTGGAGCCTACTATACTTTTTACCTTGTTTTACAATATTATTTTTATGTACTGTTTGTTTCAATAAATATGTTCAATGTTTCAATTATATTAAATAAAGGTAACATGAATAGGAAAGTATACACTGAAAGAAATTTTGATTAATATATCTGAAAATCAGAAAACGTTTCCTCAGCTTTTCAAAACCAAACAACTTAGGAAAACTTCTAGATACAACGATATCGAAATATCAAAAACTTCCGGAAGCGAACACCAGCCATTCTAATAAACAAATCAAAATTAACGGAACAATGTAATTAGTAGTAGAAAAATAGCATACTACAACAAAATAAGATGAGAGGGATTAAGAGAAATTAACCAAGAGAAATCTGAGATATGAACCACCTAAAATACAAAAAAAAAAAACATAGAGAAATCTTTTAAAGATATGTCTGAATCAAAACTAAATAAGGAAAAAAATAAAACTTGAATTGGAGATCGAAAGATTGGAAGAAGAAATAATTAAAAATGAATCCGTTTTAACCAACCAACTAAAATGTTGGTTGGAAAAATAGACATCTGAAACAAACAAAAAACGAAGAGAATAAAACAAACGAGATTTTGGTTAAGTAGAAGGGATTTTTGGAAAAAATCAAACAATCAACAATTTCCACCGAGAAAACATTACAATAGAAATTATGAAACTCATTAAAAGATTTTGCAGAAGAATGGCAATCATACGACCAACAGTCATAGTCCATACATTTCATATAACCGATACAATGAAGATTAACAACCCTGGGCCATTCTGCAAGGACACATTTTAACAACAAGCGATGAAACAGGATCGGAATTTAATATAAATATTGTAAAATTAACTCCTACCAACTTAACGAAAGTTACATTCGAAAATACTTGAAAAAGGTTTAAAAAATTTCCGTCCCTGCTCTCTAAAGTTGTGAAAACTAAAATATAAATGATGTAAACAACTTTTGGGGAAAATTAGGATTAAATGAATATTTCCACAACAAGGATTTAAATAATAATTATGACCTAACTAAAAACTTTTTTGATTTTCATATTTTCTATTGTAAGGTTTTGAAGGTTTTCTGGGAGAAAATTATTGATTACTTTCATATTCCTGAACTTACATTCATATCCTGATATAACTAAAGAAAAACTGTTGTTTTACATTTTGCCGCAAACAAAAAAAATTCTTGAGGAAATCACTTGGACTATCGTTGAGTATTGTTCTAGATATTATATTTATGTAAAAAGCAAATGTATAACAATTACAGTTCTTACCTTTGTTCATAAACTCTGTTACTATGTAAATAGGCCGAATGTCTGTGCACACTGCGTAGAGAATGAGAATGTTATCGTGGTGTAATTTCTTCATGATGCTTGCCTCTTCCAGGAAAGCTGCGACTGTCATCGAGCCTTCTTTCAAAGTTTTCACGGCAACATCAATTGAATCCTTCCAAAGTGCTGTAATGTGTATATTACACTAGTAATATTTCTAAACTATTATTTTAACTTCTTGATATAATTAAAATAATTCATATGTAGATTTTGGCGCTTTTTGAATATTCAAATATTCAATTCTCACCGTGCCATACATCCCCAAAGTTTCCACTCCCTACTTTTTCCTTCAAAGTGAGTTCACTCCTGTCAATTTCCCACTGATCTTTCGTCTGTTTTGACAAATCCCATTGCTGTGGTTTGGGTTTTGTGAATGCTTTCGTCAGTAGACAACAATTTGATCGATGGGGTTCTGGAAATTACGAATATATATTTTCTATTTTAGAATAGGAATTCGAAGGATTATGGGTCCTATTTTACTAATAATCGATTAGCAAGTTCAGATTATCTAATCTGTTTACTTACTTTTATAGTATTCAATGAGTTCAACTAATGTGGGAAACACGTAGTCAGTTTGAATGTAGTTACCATCTGACGTGGAATTGATTCTGAAATGAACTATTTTGATCCTTCCGTTGCTCACAAACATCTGTAAATATATTTATCGATTAATTTTTCAGTTTTATAAACAGTTGTTCTTAATTCAGTTGTGTATAATATTATTTGGGCTAGCATAATATTAAATTTTCTGGCATCTAGATTATAAATTCATACTTTTTATCATGACTATTCATCAAATTATAATGATAAAGTTCCACAAACAAGGTGAGACTAATTAGGGCAGAATCGTAACCACTCTCTGTTTTCGCTCCAGTCACGTATCGGTCCAATATTGCTTTAATGCATTTCACTTCAAGCATTCAGACTGGCAGTGCCGGTCAGGTCTTGCCCCAGACTTACTTTGATCATGATCCAGTCAAAAGATATTTTGAGCGTTATCGAATTGTGAGCTGATCGGCACTATCAGTGTGACCTAGCACCGCGATCCATTCATGGTTAAGTTTTTATTTTTGTGTGTTTTTAGTTCAAATATTAAGATATAATTTGTAGTCACACCGCCGCTTTATTTCTTACCTTTGACATACAACAAGTTTTTCTCTAGGAGTGATTCAATGAGTGTGATTCGGTTTCTTATAGACAATTTTTCTTCCAATATCCACTCGAAAGTAATTACATAGATGAGAATACAGCGAGTGAAAATATTCTTCACTCTTCCTATATTTTAGCATAGGATGAACCCAGAATCTCTACGTTTTTGCCTTCTCTCATCCTGTTCATCATCAATAAGCCCAATTGTAATCACTAAAAAATTATATGAATACGGAGGGGACGGAAGTTCGGTCGTAAGCAGACCGAACAAGTGAATGCAACTGGGTGACATCGGACCATGACTGGTATTAGCAATAGTAATCAGGCTTTATTAATTCACCAATTGTTAATAAATTTATAATGAATCATACAACTTATTAAGAAAATTGTTTAAAAGTTCAAGAAAACCGGTTGAACCCCTAATAAAACTAATTTTAGGTTCTTAAACGAAGTTAAAATATTACAAAATGATCAAAACACACATGAGAAGTTGCGACAAAACCCACGTAAATAATCGTAGACTGGCAGCAGATGTCTTTGTTAATGACACTCCAAAGTATTGAGAATTGATAAAAGATTAGAGAATTAAAATATTTAAGGTGCTGAAATGTCATGAGCTTACTAAAAAATTAGAGAGTCACATCTTGAATGAGATAACTGTTAGCACACAAACTAACTTGCATGATGCTCACAGATGAAAGAAATTTGACATTCTGAAAGTTGTAAGAACGATTGGATTTCGTCTAGTTTAGTCAAGAGGTGTTCGGAAAACTGCCTGGTGGAAAACTGCCGAAACGGAAAACTGCCAGGCGGAAAACTGACAGTCACTTACTGAATTTAATGACTTTAGTTAGCCAAATTGATTAGAAAAATATACAAATTACATTATTATATAAATATTACAGTGAAATATCAAATACAAGATATGAATTAAAAAAATATAACCTTTCTATGAAATACTAAGAGATGAAACAAAGAAATTATTGTATTAGGGACAGAGTACAATTTTTTTGTTTACACCATGCATTTCTACATTATCACTTCATAACGGGATTAGTATCTAATTATTTCTTTTTCGTTTATAATTTGAGAATTGAACAAGCCATCAAGCTTAATATTCGCTTGTACTAATTATAAAACAAATTCGATCGATTTTTGTGAAATAATTAGAATTTCCAATGCAACATCT
Organism: Caprella mutica; assembly: GCA_947561585.1. Classification (NCBI taxonomy): domain Eukaryota; kingdom Metazoa; phylum Arthropoda; class Malacostraca; order Amphipoda; family Caprellidae; genus Caprella; species Caprella mutica. The sequence goes on along the minus strand of CANNZV010002301.1, from coordinate 392,348 downwards.
ATGATTATTAAACTGCTATTACCTACTTAATTCTCTGACAATTTCACTCGATCGAATTGGATTGCATGTAAATTAATATACATTTACATATAAATGAATGTAATGAATATTGAACATAAATATAAGTGATTTAACATTCACTTAATTTATAATATACAAGATATAAATTAAAAATCTTATAAATATTTCAAATCCTTTATAGATATATGTACTTGTCTTAACAAATAAGTTAAAAATGGTAATTATAATTTCTTTGTGTGTACTGGAGCTTGGCTTACTGTGTGTTTAATAAATTAGCTTTGTTGAAATACCAATTTCCATTGAATATTATGTAATTCTATATCTATATACTTTAGTTCGTGGCCGGTAAATTCCACCGCGGATTGTTCCCCCGCAGAAAGTTCCACCAGGAATATTTCACCGGCGTTAAATGCCAGATGTGGAAAATTCCACCGCGGAAGATTCCACCATTTTGAATTTTTTTTACAAATAAACAGTGTATAACACTGCTAAATTTAACTTCTTTATTCTATCAATAGAAACACTCAGATTTTACCATTTGACACGAAAATAAAATTTTGCTAGGTTTATATTCATTATTGACAAGGTTAATATTAAGCAGCATAATGACAAGCAAATTGTTGGTGTCATTTCTTTAGAGTCAATTTAAATCAGCGACCCGCTGAACCGAATTTGTATTAAGATTTTTCATAGCTAAAGGGTTTCTTTACGTGTTATGATTTATATATCTATGTCAGTTTTGAAGTTATGATTTTTATTCGTATATCTGTGGTTACAGATCGAAGCTAGTTAATGTACCGCAATTTACCTGCTTAAATTTAGTTGAAATGAATTATATTTAAACTTTATTTTGTAATACTTTCAAGAGATTATTAAACAGTTTCAGAAAGTTTCCACTTTGAATTTTTTTAAATTAAAATATATCGATAATAATTAAACATTTTATTTCGGTACGTGTCAAATTCATCTTTTAATTCCATTTTTTATCGTCGCTGATTTAAATTGAAATATATGTTGGAACATTTAAACACTTCATTATAAATTTAATTGAATTATATTGAAAAGATTGTCTGATCTGTCTATTATTTCGTATGTTCGCCTTAGCTTATCTTTTAGGTATTGACTTAAAATAACATATTCTTATAATTTCTTAACTTTTTAAATATAGGAATGTTGTTCAGTTACCACAAAAAAAATCCATTATTATGCGGTGGAATCATCCGTGGTGGAATTTTCCGGCGGTGGAATATTCCGTGGTGGAACTTTCCAGCGGTGGAACTTACCTGGTGTAACTTTCCTCGGGGGAATTTACCTAGAACCACTTTAGTTATAACTGTAAAAAATGAAAGTCCCATTAATCCCTTAACTAAAGGCTAACGCCGTTTTTTTTTATGAATTGAAATGTTCTTATAATGTGTTTATAACCAAATAATATTTCAGAAAAGTAAAAAAAAATACATAAATGCCAATAAATGACTGGCAGTTTTCCGCCTGGCAGTTTCCCGCTTCCGCAGTTTTCCGCCTGGCAGTTTTCCGTGTACCAGTCAACGATAGGATCGTGGATACCTTAAAATGCAAAGTCTGTGATGGCTGGGGCTTTTGTGACGGTCGATGAAGATACTTTTCATAGGGGAAATTGAACTCAGAAAAGTATTTCTCTCTCATTCTGGAATTGAATTTGCTACCGAGGGCTATATGACCTTATATGGATTCATCGAATCACTATGGAGTTGTCAATAAGACTCGGCACAATTACATATCTCCAAATATACCCAAGCCATAAATTAAAGGAATATTCCATTCTTCATAGGCAAATATGTCAGGGAAGCATGAAGTCCAGACCTAAATTCATAATAGTTTTTATTTTGTCAATTTTGGAGATAAGGGTCTTGTAGCTACTTCTCACTTTTCTCTCGAGTCTTTGAAAGCAAATTTGCAAGTGTAATGGGAAGCAATTCCACAAGGACAAATACGTATCGCTTACGATGCATATATTCCTAGAGTCCTAGACTGAAAGATGAACTTCGTAATGAGGGGTTTTATAACGAATAAATGGAACACTGTATCGTTTGCTCATCATTCACAATTGGATTGCAATCTTTGAAGTCAAAATTGATCTTTTTAATTTTAATATGTAAATACAACAAAAAGTTTGTTACCCTGTTGGTTGATGGTTTATGATTGCAAGTTCTTTAGAAATATTTTACCTGATGTATTACAGCTTTTTAGTAATCTGTCAAGATTTGTGTTACTATAGCGAATAATAGATTTTCTACACAATAGGCGGGTGTTGTCTGTAAATCTAATGATGTAATGAAAGATAAAGAACATACAGTTCTTAGTTTGAAGTTCGTTACGCTAAACAATTTCTAGATTTCAACCGTCAAACCATTTTTTCTTAATCTGACAACCATATTACAAACTGAATATGACGGAAGATCTGGTCGTTGTAAGACGTTAACTTTAATTCCATTTTATTTTAAATTCACGCTTGTCTTCTATCAGTTGATTGCTTACTTGCAATTTCAATTTTTAGTTAGGTAGTATAGGTGTATTGGTTCGATATTTTTTCGCTTTTGTAGAGTGTAGAGAAATTCTGATTATCTGTAACGGTTTGAAAGCCAAAATATGTTTTTAGTTTCTCAGATATGTGATAGTATTTGTATAAATGAGACTAACCTGATTTGTTTAATAATTAAAATATTAAAAATTCACTTGCCTTCACACTCAGGGAAAGGCCATGGCCCTCCTCAGAATTTCTGATCAAAAAACCCCCCGTTGTATCTCTCTGGTCTTTCATGAGTAACTTCTCAGACTCAGAGCGAGAAATATCTCCTGCATACCACCTATATTGGAAACGCCATTGTTAGTTTATGATTCTAAAGAATGTATACGAATTTATATTATATTTTTGGGGATCCGAAGTATTCATCAAAAACAATTTATGGAAAGCAATTTGATCTAATGGAGAATTGATAGAACGGATAGTTGGCAATGGAAAATTGATCGCACAACTATTGATCGATTGGAGAATTCATCAAACCAAAATTGATCGCAAATGACAATGCACAGAGAGAAAAAAGAACAACTCATGTGGTCATATCACATGGGTCACCAATTTATGCTTCGATTCAATTTATTACGTGAGTTGGTTGGACTTTATTCATGTTTTCATGTCTGTTTATACAACTATGACATGGTGTTTCAACAAACATTAGTTAATTCAATTTATTTTATGGATGAGAGTTAAAAGTTACTTTTTGGAGACAACCATGACAGACTGTATTGTAGTAACTCACAAAGACTGTTAATTCAATGTATGTGGTGCACAAATTAATCAATTTATCTACTTTTCTACCTGCAACTCACCGCGTATGTAGGGACAAAAATAACCCATTCATATGAGTCAAAACAAATCAAATTTGATTTGATTCAACTAATCATTTTTCTCGGTGTTGATCGATTAACACTATCTCGACGATGATAACTAGACCATGGATTACCATAAAAACTTAGCAGTATATTATACATATATATATTGGTGTAACTGGGCAGCAGTTTATTTGTTAAGCAGCATTGGTTAAAAGATAGATGGCATTGATTAGTAATTATTTTGATAGCAGTGCGTTCTATATTCCTAAAGTAGTGTTTAGTTTGATCATTTGAGGTTCTTAGAATAACTTTGGATAACCAAAATACGAATAATTCTTCTGTTTTAGACATCTTTTATTGAAGGTAATTTCGCGATATTTCGCCATAACACAATTGGCATGCTCAGGCTTCTTTAGGTCTGCATAGATGAGAATAATTTTATTAAAATATAAAATGTTAAAACAAGATAATGTTTTCCACAATTAAAATAAATAGCAGACTCAAAGCACAAACACAGCACATCTAAAATACCTATACATATTGGACCAAGTGAAAACTAAACTATATTGGTGATTATATATATATATATATATATATACATTACTGTTAGCAGATCTTGTTAACATGTTTTACAAATAATAAAAAATATTTCTTAAAATCAACTGTTTTGCTTTAACAGAGAATTATATTCTTTAAAATAAATTATAATTTGGACAAATCTTAGTTTTCATAGTTCTAGAATCTAGAATTTTGATAGTTCTAGATAACTTGTGAAATAAAAGTTAACTAATAAATCATTGAATTTAGTTTAGCTTTAACGTCTGCTTCGGAACCGAAAGCCATTTAACTGATGCCGAAAGGAAATTAAATTCAAGGGACTGGATGAAGCAGTATACAAAACATAGGATAGGGATACATTGAGTATCAAATAATGTAACATTCTAGAATTGAAAATTATCTGCAAGCTTTGTTTTGTTGTATATACGTATTTATCCTTCCTTTGTGTTTAGTAGCGGATCTGTTTTATTATTTTCCTATCGATCAATTATTTTGCGATCAATTTTCAATTCGATCAATTTTCCATTCGATTAGTTATCCGTTCGATCAATTATCCATTCGATCAACTGCTTTCGATAGATTGTTTTTGATTAGTTGGTTTTGATAAATTCTCCTAGACCCATATTTTAGGTGTGAATATTTTAATATGTTTACTCTTGGGCAACCGTAGAGGTTTCATCGACAACGAGGAGTGTAGACACGAATCCTTCTTCATTCGTATTCAAATTTCGAACATACCACCAGTCTGAATCTCTGTTTGAAAGAAACTTTACATCAGTACATTATAGCTCTGTTAAAGTTTATAAGTTTTCAAGTACTGTTTATTTCTATCGTATCTCACGTCTTGTCCAGTATCAGAAATCTCTGGTTCTTCTCATAAGTTAATTCTCGTTTCACTCTCCCAGTGTACGAATGAAGTGCAATTGCCATTACATGTCCTGATAAAAAATACTCTTATATTTTTGATTATTATACAATGAACCTGTTATTATTTGAATATTAAGTGACCTAAAGAGAAACGCATATTATTCAAGGAAGTATTATTATAATAATAAATTTCAATAACTGTATCTATTCAACATTATGCATTCTAAATTTCAAAAAAATCGAAACTATAGAATTATAACAATTTTTGGTTGTGGAATATGAATTTCAGATTCAATACAAACTTTGAATTTATTTTTTTTGGATGTGGAATATGAATTTAAGATTCAATACAAACTTTCAATTTATTTTTTACATATTATCAGATTTATTTTTTCAATTTCAATTTTATATATTATGAACTATAAACCATACCATCATCTGATAAATTCTGATTCTTTGAAGTTCCTTGGTCATTTCTTTCGTTTCGAACTGGTTGTCGAGGACTATTGTTTGGTTGTTGCAGACTTTGAGCTGTCGAAAAAGAATTAGTTCATTATTCCAAAACCGACCCTAAATTTTCCAGTCAATTATGTCAAGGTTGACATTTTCGGATCAAATCTTAATATGTCGATTCTAGGTCGATTCGCCTGTCGAAAATTCCACGACAGAAATTCCCCTGCGGAAAATTCCACCACGGAAATTTACACCAGGTAAATTCCATCGCTGGAAAGTTGCACCGAGAAAAATTCTACCGAAACATGTATAATGGATTTAATTTACATCAAGAAAAGCATTAAAAATTGGGATTTAATTTTTTTTAATTTTACTCATTAAATAATTAGTTAAATAATTCAGAAATAATATATTAATTATTATACATAACTTTAAGTTTCAATCGTATCATATACGAAGAAAGTTTGTTTATATACAAATTATATTTTTCAGTATAGATTTTAAAAAAATATTAGAAGAATTATATAACAAAATATATGATAGAGAGCTCAAATTGAAATATGGGATGCTGATAAAATTATCACAGTTGCTGATAAAATTTATCATTTAGTTCAGGTTTTCACCCTTTCTTTCTCTTTGAAAGCTTGAAACCTAAAATACATTCAACTTTCATATTTTAATAACCCAACACTCAATATAATAACTTCAACTATACATTTTCACATCTAACATCCTTCAAACACTCTAACTGGACCGCTAACCTAACCTTAAAAATTTAACATTTTATGGCACTATCCCACTGAATTTAAGATAAGATATACAGTAGCGGACACAATATAGGGGTAGGCAAAACAAGTAATCTAAATCTTTAATTTCATAAAAAGTACTTAACAAACATTATTGAAATTTTGCACGTATATTCATATAGAACTAATATGTATTCCTATGAAATTTCAAACCATTTGGACTAATATTCTAGGAATAGTTCCATAGTTTACTTCAAACACTAAATTTACTCTGGTCAAAAGTTAAGGGTAGCCATCATAAACTTTGAAATATTCGCGGATATTGGCAATTAACTTGATAATTTGTTATATCACTTCAAATACATCTTCTACCACAAAATATTTCAAATGTGACACAATATGAAGGAGTTATCCATCTTCTATTTATCCTCGAAAAATGTCCACAATTCTTCCACATTTCTTGTGTTTCTTCTCTGAGTACAGTGTCCAATTATTATCCAAACAATCTCAATTCGATTGAGGTCAGGACTCTGTGAAAACCAGCTCATTAGAGAAATTTCTTCATCTTCTAATAGAGTCGTAACTTTTTTATCTGAGTAGTAGGGTACGTTGTCCTGCTTGAAACTCTGTGGTTGAGGGTCAGCTGCTTGTTGATAGGGAAGAGTACGATGACGAAAAAGCTGTTTTATACTTATGCAATAACTCCTCCTCGTAGAAAAACAATGGGACCAGGTTCAGCAGAAAAAATGACCACCAAGACCATCACACTACCTCCTCCAAAATTAACCGTTTGCTTGACGCAGTTCAGAGTTAACATTTCCCCTACTTTACGTTTAATTTGTAATTTCCTATAAGAACCAAAGACTTCTATTTTTCTTCCATCATCACTATAGAATGTACTTTCGACCACTGATCAATCGACCAAATGTTATACTCATGACAAAACTCAAGCATCACTTTCCGTTTCTTTTTTGAGATTGAATGCTTCGATGCTTCAAACCAACTTGTTGAAGTCAAAGCGAAAAAGTAGACTGGGACACCATACCACCAGACATGACATCTATCTCACGAAAAATCTGACCAGAAGTGTTGAAACTACCTTGCAAGCTACTTTGAAGACTTGCATGATCTTCTCTCAGCAATGCTTTGGGAAGTCTACCATTCTTCGGTTTGGAATCAACAACTCCATACTGTTTATGTTGAGCCACAATATGTTGCACAATCGTTTTGGACCTTCATGTGGTACCAGTTCTTGAGGATGAGTAGAAGATGAATGACTCATTCATATTGTGCAAAATGATTAGAATTTTGTGGTAGAAGATGTATTAGTGATATAACAAAGAATTATTCACAAATTATTAAGTTAATTGCCAATATCCGCGAATATTTCAAAGTTTATGATGGCTGCCCTTAACTTTTGACCAGAGCAAAATTTAGTGTTTGAAGTAAAATATGGAACTGTTTCTAGAATATTTTTCCAAATGCTTTGAAATTTCATAAGAATGCATATAAGCTCTATATAAATATACGTGCAAAATTTCAATAATGTGTGTTTTGTACTTTTTATGCAATTAAAGATTTAGATATCTTGTTTTTGCCTACCCTTATATTTTGTCCGCTACTGTATGTGAGAATTTTTTTTTTTTAAATTCTGATGGAATTTTTCATGTACCACTCTCTTGGTGGAACTAATTTATCGGCCACAATATTATAAATTGAGATTTAATGATGAATATAATATATTAAGGAAGATGCTTATTAACATTATAGAATTTGATAAATAATTGACGATTATCATTTCACAATAGATAAGAATTTTAATTATTTATTTTCAATAAAGTTTAACATACATAACATGATAACACATTACGACTCTCTGTCATACTACAAAACATTAAACTATAACTAAAAACTGTTCTTTTTCTGAAACTCATAATATCTTGAGCAAAGTGCTACTGAATAGTTTCTGTAAAAACGAATACATAAAAGTTTGAACTACGATTCATGATATTGGATTGTATATTGTACAGCTGCTAAAATTTTGGAATTATAGAAAAATAATTGAGCTTTAGACAACTTTTACTTACTTGAATTTTTGCTCTTTGATTTGAGGTTGTCCATGCTATTTAATTTAACAAGACTATTCCATTTACGAATTCAAAGGATTGATATGTGATAACTTGATAAGTATATCTTTATAAATTTTGATCAACTATAAATACACATATAGATTTAATGTATGAAGGAATTTGTATTTTCATCCTCTTTGTTCTATAACTTTTATTGACCAAAGGAAGGTACTACATACAAGTTTATTTGACTGTTCAATGATCAATATTCTATGCACATTCTCTTGCACCAATTCACAACTGTAAACTGAACTGCAATGGTTAATTTACATATACATTATACACTCAATAATCTAATATTTCCTGTGATAATGATTTCTTAACACTCGAACTACCAAGTAGTCAATTTGTCTGTTTTTTGCTTTTCAAACATTTGTATCTCATAAATTATTATTGGTAGATAATAGAATCTATTTTAATTTTTACTATTTTAGAATAAAAAAAAATTTAAAAAATTTTCTGATATTTTTTGTTTTGAAATTGATATCACATAAGTTCAATTTCTTTTTCATACAGACTCAGCAAACCAAGTGAAGAAAGAGGTTTAACACGAGTAATATTGTAATATTTTGTCACAGTTTGAGTCGGGGGTCGATTTAAACCCCAATAAATTGTATTTTATGGTGAAATTGCTTTAGTTATGCCTAGCATATGTTGGGATTTTTGCAGCTTTAATCTTAACTATTTAAGGGAAAAACTCCCCCCAAGCCCCCCGGATGTGGGGGAGGGGTAGATATAGAGATCATATATCATTGTGTGTAATCTTTAAACTATACATTCATATCCTGTTTGGGATATATGTATACATCTATTAATCAAATTAGACCTAAATCTTTGAGGGAACTATTTTTGTACTCATTATATATTATATTACCCAAAGCTACTCATTGACAGCGATAGATTTCATTATATATCAAATTTTGATGGAAAGATATAAATCTATGAGTTAATTCATTTTTTATCTTCAATTCATTATTTTTCTTTCATCTATTAGTAGAAAATGGCTATCTATAATAAATACTTGCATTTAGTATAGCACGAAATTTTTTGGCTTCCTTGGATTAAATATCTCTAACCTTTTATTACACTAACCCACCTTTCATTACAAACAGTTATGCAAGTTAAGACTACAATTATTAAAAATCTTAATTTCTAAATTTCATGTATATACAGTCGTCTTCGTAAAGGTATCTTTAATAAAGGGAGTCATTACTGAATGCAACAAAGAGCGTAGCTGAATAACATCTCCTGATTGATTTTGGCTGAAGCAAACTCCAAATATGGTTGCCTAATATTATGTTCCCTACAAATCGAAGGAAACATATTTCGAATTTGTACTTTTATTGATTGAAAATTGAAGAACTGTTTCGTTAAGATTTGTGTGTATTTTTCCAGAGGTAACACTAAAATTCCAATCGTGAACCGTATGAAAATAGACAAAGCTGCGTTCATAAAAAAATACCACTGTCGCAGCTCTCACTATGAAAAATCTCTCGAGGGGTTACTTCTTGTTTTCTATTTTTAAGGGCGAGAAAGAGTTCTTTTAATAGCTTTATAAATACATTATTATGGATACCCCAAATATTATATAAGGTAATTTATATAATAAACCTATTCTTCACTTATTATTATAGCCTATATATCAAATAAATTAAAATAAAAGAATAACAAATATTTCTAATTCAAAGGATTTCAACTATCTCGTAAATTATGTAATATATTCTTTGGTCAATTAACTTTGCTATAAAGAATTTCTAATTCTCTGTTTTTGAATCGTTACTCATTCATTTTATAGTCCAGTCTTTTAATTCCAACGAAACCCCTTAGTTACTATCTAAGTCATAGATTCTGCAGGAAAGTTCTCGCACTCAATTCATCGCATGGAAAGTTCACCGCAACTCTGTTGTTCACTGCAACTCAATTCACCGCATATATGTGAAAATTCAAATTTGAGTTACGTTTACTGATAATTATTTTTCATTAAAGGTTAATAAAAGGTTTGACAACTGGATGCATTTATTATAATGGATAGAAAAATATTCAAATAATTTTTACATCACGTCTAAGTAAACTCCTCATATATTCAATCTATGAGTATTTGTGACAATTAAATGACTACAAATAACAAAAATAAATACTTATAGGAAATAATGCATTGTAATAATTAAAAGTCAACAACTTAAATTATGTGCAATGCCTCTTACCTATTCTAGGACATCGAAATTTTCATCGTAGGCTAACACTAGTCTTTGTAAATGAGCAGCAGTTTGAGTGTAGACCTTCCTTCCCTTGGTAGGCATTTCACCAGCAACTGATTTTTCAGTTTTGATTCCGGTTAGCTTTTGCACTTGCTTTGTGCAGTCCAAAAACTTCAATATATTTGGATGTTCATGTACCGAAGTCATTTGTTCATTAAAAGCCATATGCCATCCTTCGACATAATTGTTTGTTTTTGGTCTAATTTCTCTAACAAGAATATATACATTCCACATTTCTAAAGAATATTTGGGAGACCTACGATGTCCAAGCCGCGTATCTTCGAAATACCAAGGAATCTTGAGCCTCTAAACGAAATGCATCACCCACACACAATATAACCAAATACTCCCCCAAAAGAAATTAATGTCGAGACAACAATTACATAATTTATATTATATCTATATTCGGTAATAACATATCATTTCAATACTTTCAGTAATAATATTTCAATTCATATATTCAGTAATAATGAATCATTTCAATTTCTTATTTTCAGTAATATTCATTTAATATTCCCTTAAATAAGTATGTACTTTTAACTTAAATCATGTATATTTAGTTTCTTATTATTGTTATGATTTTTCATATCATTGTGACACTTTGATTTAAATTATTTTTATACGGTGAATTGAGTTACAGTGAATTGAGTTGCGATGAACTTTCCATGCGGTGAATTGGGTGCGATAAACTTTCCGGCGCTGAATTAAGGGCGGTGAAATTTCCGCACACCAATTCTGCATGATACTCAAATAATCGATGTAGTCAGATAGAAAATTAGTTAATGTAGCCTATATGATTAGATCTAATACCTTGCAATTGAACATTTTAATCCTAAAGTATAGAACTAGAAAACAAAATTGAAGGTTAAATTTTACAAATTAACATTTAAGCAGAATATTGTATATATAAGAATAAATGGAATTTCTACAGATGGGAACCTAAAAAAGCTCTTTACGTTTATAGCTCTAACGGCTTTCAGGAGAAGCCGTTATGGGATTCTATGGAACATTGAGATGAAAGTTTGTAGTATTAGGAAATTTAAAAAAATGTGAATAAATTTTTTATTTATTTTTTCATACAGTTTAAAATCAAAATTATGATCAGGTAAATATGCATGAATTTAAAAGTATCAATAAATACTATATTATTTTTTCGTCTCCAAGCTACATATAAATCAAATTTCATTTTCAAAATTAATCTTAATTGCATCATCCTTTTCTAATAATAATAATAATAAGAAGCGTATCAATTATGAATAATTGGATTTATTTTTCATTGTCTTTTTGAAAGCAGTTTTCCACTTCTTTCTGATTTGATAAAATTGTAGTTCCTAATTGAGTTTGAGGTAACGAAGCAAGTAAAAATAACGGACCAGAGTCCGCTATCTCTACTAGGTTAAATTCTGGTCCGTCATCTTTTCTTGGTTCAATTCTGGTCCGTTATTTTTACTAGCTTCATTTTTAGTCCGTTAGCTTTACTTGGTTACATTATTAATATTTGACCAATAATTGGGATAAGAATATAATTTTGGAATCATAGATGCCAAATTAAAGGATTTAAGATGAATTTTTTTTTCCTTTTTTACTACTCGTTTTTCACAACTTCAAGATGGATCACGTATTTTTTCATCAATTCTTTCAATTAATAAAATATGTAAGACTAGATTACATGCACTCGGTAAAGCGCATATCTTCGTCGCCGCTTTGACCCGAACGATCCAAAAATATAATAAACTGGATAATGACCAATCGTCCTACTAAATGTCATGTAATGTGGTTCAATACCTTGTGAGTTATTGGGTTATAAATGACCTTGACCTTGATTTTAAACCGAATTTGTCCTAAAATTTTACCAGATGGTTCCTGGACATTGACCAATCGTCCCATCAAATTTCAGGCAATTTGGTTGAACACTTTTTCAGTCATGTGAATAACAATATGATAAATGAATAAATAAACAGATAAATGCCGATGAAAATACCTTCGCATTCTGCGAAGGTAATTAGTGTATAATCAGTAAAAAATATCATTTATAATGTTGTACATTTATAAAATACTAAAGCAAATATTTAATAAAACTAAAATGAAGTTTTCTGGTCAGTTAACTTTACTAGCTTAATTTCTGGTCCGTAATCTTTACTAGTTTAATTTCTGGTCCGTTATCTTTACTTGACTGAGGCAACTAAGTCAACTATCATCACCAAATACTTATGAAAGTTACTCTGTGAAAAAGCATTCACTTATCAAGAAGAGTGACCTAAAGTAACGCTCAGTCTACCTAACTAGGAACCTAATACTATCATTGCCGGTAATAATGAACTGAAATTCTGAGGTTTTCATTCATAATAAATAAAGTTGTTTATGTTTCAGACAAAGTTCTTCATTTTTCATTAGTTGATGATTTAATTAGTCAAGTGATTTTAGAATATACGCAGTCTACAAGGGTTCATTCGTAAAAAGTGACAAATGCATCACAACATTGCCTGATTGGAACACATGAGATGAACTCTCTACTAATGATGGACTTATTTTTTATGGAAAAAGAATAGTAGTTCCAATAAAAGCAAGACCAGAGATATTGAAGCAACAACACTCAGCTCATCAAGGCATCGAAATAACACGAAGGAGAGTAAGAATATATGTTTGCTGGCTTGGAATGAACAATGAAACCAAGAATATGATTAATAACTGTACCAAATGTTGTGTTTTATTACCAACAAAAGGAACCACTAATAATTCAAAAGAAACCGTCAAGAATATTTGAATAGGTTCATATTGATTTCTTTTCGTGCAAAGGAAAAGATTATTTTGAATACACGGATAAATTCTCAGCATGGGACAGGCCAGTGATTTGCAAATTTAAATCAAGAAGCACAAAAACAAAAGATTTAATCAACATATGTATGAAGTAGAGAATTCAAAGAGTTTTTGAAGATGTGCAGAATAAGCCACGTTACATTTTCACCTTATTACGCACAATACAATGATTCATGGACGCTTCGGTAAAAGCAATGAAAAAATTTGATAGTGAAAGCATTTGATGATGGGAACACTGGCAATGAAGAATTACATAAAGCTTTGCTAGAATGAAGGAATATTCCAAGCAAAGAAGGACAATCTCCTTCCGAGATAGTATTCGGGAAACTAACGAGGTTTCCAACACACACACATTGACAAGAAGTAGAATAAAATAATTATTGTTGAACATGACAACTAAATTGCTAAGAAGAAATTGGAACGCATGTACGAATTCAAATTCCATCAAGTAAAAGATGTAATATGAAATTGGAGTTATTGCAGGGAAAGGAGAAACTACCAAGCGGAAAGATATATCGAAGAAACCGAAGACTTTTACGACCTAATGAATAAGCAGATAGGAAGGAAGAGATAGATACAACAGAGCTTAGGAGGAGCCAACTATTGAAAGGAAAGATTTCATTAATGAAAGGGGAGTTGTGATAATATGTTTAGTGATTAGTATTTGGATATTAATATAAAATAAACTAATGTACTTTCCCGTTAAAAATAACGGGTTTTCAAAAGAAATTGATTGTTGATTCAATACAAATTTTATAAATTAATGAATTTCCTTAATTAAGGTAATTCAAGAAGTTTTTATTTCATTTTGAGTTGAGTCCAAAATAAATGTTTTTTTTAAATATTTCCATTCATTCAAAAAGTTTAATAAGTTTGTAATTTCATTTAGTTTTCCAAATTTTTAAGTTTTCTGAAAAATATTGCTTTTCCTAAATATTTGAGTTTTTCTTAAAAATTTGGAGTTTATATAAGAAATGTAACTTTTTAAATTTGAGTTTTTGAAAAAATTGAGTTTTTTAATACTATTTTGAGTTTTCACATTTTTTGAGTCTTCTGAAAAAATTAAGTTTTTTCTAAAAGAAATATTTTTTCTAAAAAAATCAAGTTCATTTGAATAAATTTAGGTTTTCTAAATAAATTAGGTTTTTTAAAATAGTTTTTCTACATTTTTGTTTTTCTTGAGTTTTTCTGAAAAAATGAGTTTCCTAAAAGGTTTGAGATTTCGAAAAAAGAATGTTTTTTATAAAAGTTTGAGTTTTTCTACTGTTTTCAAGTTATTTTAAAAAATTAGTTTCCCACATTTTTATGAATTTTTCTAAAAAAATTAGGTTGTCTAAATTTTCAGGTTTTCTAAATTTTTTGAGTTTTAAAAAAGATGAGCATGATTCCTACCTAATTTTTGAATGTGGGACAAGAGATATATTCGAATTGTACTATGTTAATAGCAACATATCGTTTTGATCTGAGATGCCTTTGAATTTCGTTAAAAATGTCATCTATCCTCTCATTTTCTTCGACATCTATGTTGATATGTTGATGCCACACTTGAGTTGTAGTCACATGTCCTCGCTAATACAACTGCTGAAGTCTACTTTTTTGACGTCCAGTGGAAGCTAATACAGATTTTGCTGCTTTAATAATCCTACAATGCAACTCAACCAACTCAAGATGGTTTGGTCGTGCAAGAGGTAGTTTTTTATTCTACTGTTAGTGTCATCTTGCCTCAGTTCATTTCAAGAGTTAACTGCTTATCTGTTAGTTTTATAGCTTCTCTCAGTGCACCGTCCTCCTAATATCTTAGTTGTTCATGTTTTTGAGACTCTTCCTGCTGAAGCTGTAAATATGTCTTGAACCAATTTGGAGTTTGGTCTGCCATTGTTTCTTCTGGTAGCTTCTTCTTCCCTTTCGTCATTTTTCTTAATTCTGTCTATAGCGCCAGTGATTTGAATCCTGTCTACAGCGCCAGTGATTTGAATCCTGTCTACAGCGCCAGCGATTTAAATCCTGTCTACAGCGCCAGAGTAAGTCATATATATAAATAAAGTATCATGTATAACTGTCATTTCTGTTGCAAGTCTCAAAGTAATTGTCTTTTATTTCTTGTCATATTTGTCGAGTTTTTCAAAGTAGTCTTCATACATTTATATATTAATGAAGATTATTTTGAAACTCTCAACAATAATGGCCGTTATGTATATAGTTTGTTGTTTCCGATAGTTTGTTGTACTGCAAACCTTATGATTGTTTAATGACCTGTTAAGGAGGTTCGTTAAGTGGCACCCACCACTTTAATTACACATATATTAGTATTCGATTTAATAATAAATAATATGAAGGTATTAATACACGCCCGGTATTAGATGTTAAAGGGATTTAAAACCGGTCAGCGCATTTTCGATTAAAGCTGTTTCACACATGTCAGTGATTTGTCCGGAAAGTCACTGGTCAGTGATTTTTATCACTGCGAAGAACCGGTACTGTATGAGTGTGGCCGTCACTGACCCTTAATCACTAAGAGGAGACGGACTGGTGACGTCCCGGACGGATCACTGACATGTGTGAAGCAACCAATTTATGGTAGAGATCTGCAAATTAGGCGTAACACATGCTCTCTGATAAAAGTTAAAGATTGTGAATGATTTTATCTTTAAAGTCCAACCAAAGCTTAACTCTTACTCAGTATTTTTGAGTAATTAATAGATAGGTAGTTATTTCGATTTATATAATTGTGTTATATTGAACAAACAGTAATTTCATCCTCTGTGAATTTTTTACAAATAAGAAATATTTATTCGAAATACACGTGAGAAAAGAAAATATGATAACTAAAATTTAGTTTCTATTCTAATTGATGTCATGTATACCAATTGAAATAATAGTTTAATAATGATTATTATATACAAAATTTACGTGTCTGAAAATGTAAAACCGTGCGATTATACGGAACTTACCCTAAAATGGGACATGTTGAATAGTACTTGAAGTATAAATCGTCTTATTTGTTGTTCTTCATTATGACTTAAAAAGGGGAAATACACATAAAGATCAAAATAATTGTTATAAGAAGAGAACAAAAATATATCTTGAGCAGTAGATAAAAAATCTCCCATAAAAAAAATAATCTCCGGATGAAATTGCTAGAGAACTGTGTATCCTGTATGCATGTATTATATATAGTCACTGGTAAAATTTCTTCTTTCGCAAAGACTAATTTCTGAACCAATTGTTTCTCGTAAATACAAAGTGTATTTACCCTCGTCAACTCATTTTCATTAAGATGTTTGGAAAAGGTTTACTAATAAATATTACTGCCACACAAATTCTCTAGACCAAAAAATATTTGAGCAGAAGGAAAATATAAAATGACACTGCTTATTTTAAAGTCACAAAAAAATATTTAACTTCAAATGACAATCCGGTCTGAAGATTTTATACCTACAAATGAACAGAAAATAATAAGATCAAAATATTTATTAAGAACATTTATGCACAGTTAAAATGTTTAAAACACTTTAGGCATTTCCAAAATAATATAGATGAGACCCAAATAAATAATTCATGGTAAACATACAATGAGAATACAAACAAAATTAAACAGTAAAATAAGTATTTAAATTTAAAAATAACGTGAAGCAGGAATAACTGAAGCCCTTCTTTTGATGAATTAGATATTATTAATAAGCCTCTTCTATGTGAATTCTCATAGAAAAATATGTAATTTCTTAGTTCACGTCCCTATTTCATTTCGGGACGTGAACTAGGAACCGATCGCAATACCCCCTTCCTAGTTCACGTCCCTAATTGATTTAGAGACGTGAACATGAACTAGGAAAGAGGTAATAATAAAATTATAACTTTCTTGTAATGATAACCATTTAAAACAAAAACTAGACTATATTCAATATCAATTTGTTTTTCAAAACTGTATTCATAAATTTGCGGAATTCCCTTTACATGTTTTTTTTGCGGTACTGGTATTATTATTTGGATATATACTTAACCCTTTAGCGAGCCACTTTTTTTTTTTTAATTTGAATAAAATATTTGATAACTTTTTTTTGAGTTAAGATATCAGTGAGGATATGTATAAAAATCATTTGATGAGATTTTTTTTTTAATTTATAAAAAAAAATGAAGAGGACACATATGGCCAGTTGGTCCCATGGGACTACTATATGAAAGGAGACACGAGTGTCCACCTGGTCGCTAAAGGGTTAAGATACTAGATTTTCTGTCAAATTATGTTTTCTAGTGCAATTTATTTCAGTGAGATAAAAAAGTAATTCAATTCAAGAAAAATTAATTTGGAAACACCACGCCCTAAATCAATGAGGGACGTGAACTATGAATTTACCCTTCCATTTGAAAAATAGATATCTATTACGATTAAAGAAACTTTTTCAATGAATAAATAATAAATTTCTTGACCAATAAAATTAAAATCACGAGCAAATCTTAAAATATTACTTAAATAATCACTGATTTAAAGATATCTGACAGATGCATTATAGATACTATCGGTTAATTCAATACAGACTAATAGATCTATTCCTCCTAAGAGAATATAGCTTCAGACGAAACAGCATAATTTTTCAGATAATCAGATAAAAAATCAAATGTTGGTCTTTGCTCGGGTTTTTTAATCCAGCATTTCATCATGAGATCATAAAGCGCTTCTGGACATGACACAGGTTCCAATGGACGGGGCATCCTCATTCCTGCAGGAACCTTTTGGGCCACTTCTCGATTGCTCAGACCTGTGAGACAAGAAAATGATTAGTTCGATCAAAATGTAGAAATTATATCTATAGTCCAAAAATATTTCAAAAAAAGGATAATTAATGGATGCATCATACCTGGATAAGGTACGGCTCCCAGTGTCATCACTTCCATTATCAGTATTCCAAACGACCAGACGTCGGATTTTATGCTGTACGTTGAGTACTTAATGCTTTCTGGTGCCATCCATTTCACTGGAAATTGCTTACCTGAGATGGAAAATATTCAAATTAATAATATTACCTTATATCTAATTCAAATAAACGATGAATTGTACATGATGAAAATCGTGTCCGGA
This sequence comes from Caprella mutica, assembly GCA_947561585.1. NCBI lineage: Eukaryota > Metazoa > Arthropoda > Malacostraca > Amphipoda > Caprellidae > Caprella > Caprella mutica. The sequence goes on along the minus strand of CANNZV010002301.1, from coordinate 374,050 downwards.
TAATTCTTAGCGGACTATTCATCGTGGACAATTCGTCGTGGACAATTCGCGTGGACAAATCGTCGTGGACAAATCGTCGTGGACAATTCGTCGTGGACAATACGTCGTGGACAATTCGTTGGGGACAATTCGTCGCAGTCAATTTTATATATGTTTATTATAATATTATATTAATTCAGCAGAATTTTTTAACACTCTTTTAAATTATTCAAATTATATCGAAAGATTTTGAATTGGTTCGATCTGAGGATTTTAAATTAGTATAAATGACTTGTATTGTTGATTAACTGATACCAAGTCTTGATATTAATTTAATAATTAATTGATTTCATTTATTTCAAATGTTCAAATGTATTGTAGATACCAAGTTTTGTACATATTTAATCATTTATTATTTGAAAGAATATTAGAAGAAATAGAAAAATTGGCAAATTTCTTGGTGAAATAAAATATGAGATTATTTAATAATATGAAATAGTCCGAAATGGAAAATATGGCAAGTGGTGAGTCAGTGGCTAAAATCAAAGCTGATTTTGCAGGACGCTCTTGCAGCAGCTTATTTCCTCCTCAGTCCTCAGTGCGACACGTCACATATGGTGAGGGGAGGTGTTAATGAAATGTGCAGTCAAGCCATTTAACTTTCTTCTTCTTTTTTTCATAGCGTTCTAGCAACTTAAATTCTTTTGCAGTATTTAAACATCACTATAATACGTTTCAAAGCCTATTCAAATAGGTATTTCATAATTTATTTTATGTTAATAGTACATATATACTCTATCATTGAGGAATAACCTCGCCTTAATTATCATATTCTGAACAATCATTAAAATCCATATTAATTAATTAAAGCTTCAAGAATAGTTTTTCTGACTTTACTAAGCATTATTGATTAAAGAGTGTTTAACAGTATTAAAATGTCATTTTTTCCATATTGACTTTGAAAACTTAATATGGTAGAATTTTAACATTTATTTATGGGATAATAGCTTAAATTGATCTACTATTACTTGTCTATTCTAGAAGTTGAATTAATTTCCCATAATTGTTTTGATTTCACAAAATTAAAATATAGGCTAAGATTCTATGACCTCTACGGTCATAGAAGGAAAACCGATATCATAATTAATTTATTTATCATATAGTTTTTTCTTTTATGATCGAAGATGGGAAACTGACCGATAATTCGTAACTTACCCTATAGCTTTTGTAATTAGAAAAAAGAAAGATGTTGGTAATATTTTTACAATCAATGGAGTTTACTATATAACAGTTTATCGCTGTTCAAAGTTAGAAACTCTTATATTTCAATATTATAACGAGTAGGGAAATTTATCTTCATAACATCTTTCGATTAATGTGTTTACTCTCCAAATGAATTAGTTAATATTCATTTGACCCGGTCATGACGATATTTCATATTTGTTTACTAGTGAATAAAGATTGATGCCAAGAGAGAGTAGTAAAACCTCGCATATTATATACACCAGACAGAGCGATCTTTGTCACACACCTGATCGCACTACGTTACTCTGGGCACTGAATTTTTAAATAAGCTGCTTAAGCAGCTTAGCTAAAGCTTAAAAGCGTTCTGCATTCTCTGTACTACTGGCTCACTGTAGTATACATTATTGCTGTATATTATTACTCTATGAAATATGGCGACGAATTGTCCGCAACGAATTGCCCCGCAACGAATTGTCCTAGCACCGATGAAAATATAGGGTTTGATGATGTAATGAAAATTGTGCACTACAAATTTTTTGAATGAATATAATTATATGAACAGTTTTACTTGTTGGGCTATATTCCTCTGTTTCTTGAATTCTTGCTAAACCAAAGTCAGAAATTTTGCACATTTTTGAATCGGCCATCAGCACATGTCTTGCAGCTAGATCTCTGTGAATGAGATTCCTTTCTTCGATGTACGCCATTCCAGCAGCAACCTAAAGTAATGTACGCTCAAAGTTTTTTATCAATATCATTGTAATACATCAAATATTTCATTCGAAATATGTTTGATACAACTTACTTGGCTGCATATCTCCACCAAATCTGGAAACAACATATCTTTTCCCTCTTTACGAAGAACAGAGGGGAGAGATCCTGTAGGTATTGCAGATGGGTTAACGAAAAATTATCATAATAAGGATGCTTATATACAGTATAGAAACATATACCTACATACATATAGTATATATAAAATACTGGCATAACTGACATTCAAATCTTTATGTATTTGTAAAAAAATTGCTCTTTTTATAATATAACTCTATCAAAAAATATTTCTTTAAGAAAAGCTTAGACAATCGTTGACAAATGCTACAATATTTGTATTTTATACTCCTAGATATTATATTCATGTAATAAGCAAATGTAAAATTATTTCAGTTCTTACCTTTGTTCATAAACTCTGTTACGATGTAAATAGGTTGAATGTCTGTGCACACTGCGTAAAGAATGAGAATGTTATCGTGGCGTAATTTCTTCATGATGCTTGCCTCTTCCAGGAAAGTTGCGACAGTCATCGAGCCTTCTTTTAAAGTTTTCACAGCCACATCAATTGAATCCTTCCAAAGAGCTGTAATATGTATATTTTGGAAACATTTAATCTAATCAAATAAACACTTTGAAAATTACTCAAATATTGAATGAAAAATGAAATTTATTGATTTAGTTAAACAAATGGGGTGAATCGGTTGAACTCTTACCGTGCCATACATCCCCATAGTATCCGTTCAACACTTTTTCCTTCAAAGTGAGTTCACTCCTGTCTATTTCCCACTGATATTTTGTCTGTTTTGACAAATCCCATAGTTGTGGTTTGGGTTTTGTGAATGCTTTCGTCAATAAACAAAAGGTTGATTTACGAGGTTCTGCAATGTACCGTTATATATTTTCTTTGAAATAATAGGTATTCCAGTATTTTTAAAATGTATTTCATTAGTATTCGGTTAAAAAGTTTAGTTTCTGATCAATGAACTTACTTTTATAGTATTCAATGAGTCCAACTAATGTGGGAAACACGAGGCCAGTTTCAATAGAGAATCCATCAGATGTCTTAATGATCTTGTAATGAATTATTTTGGATACTCCTTCTCCCTTCAACGTCTGTGATGGTATTTATTGCTTACTTTTTGTTTGCTTTTTCACAAATCAGAAGCTTGGTGTATCAATTGCAAGGTGTTTCAGAATTAAGGCAATCAGGTGAGTATATTTAATAAATAATTCAAAATTGATTTTTGAATTTATAAATCGTATATAGTATTATTGAAGCTAATATAAAATAACATTTTCTGGCAGATAGATTACAAATTCATACTTCGTGTCATGGCTGTTGATCTCATTATAGTGATCAGGTCCACAAAAATGGTGAGACTAATCGGGTCTAGGAAAATTGATCGAAAGCAATTGATCGAAAACAATTTATCGAAGCGATAAAATGTTCCAATTAGATGCACAAACTAAAAAGAATGATATCATTCGAACGCGCAGCAATAGATCGAAGAGAAATCGGTCGATATTGTATAGATCAGTCAAACACACATGACATATACAAACATAAATTGTACATACATAAATTAGAAAGAAGTTGCTGTAAATCTAAGAAGGTCAAAAAATATAATAAGCTTATTGTTGATCATTTTTGTTTAAAATATGTAAATTGTTATAATACACATTGAAAGGAAATTATCCTTTTATCCATTTTATATCTCGGTTATGTCACGAGGCCACATTCTTTCGCTCAGTTGACAAAACGCTGTTGTGCAGAGAAGTGGCACCTTTGTTCTATTTTCTCAGCTTATGCATACTATTTAATTTGTGCCAATATATTGTTTCATTCATTAACCAGACTTTCATTTAACAACTTCTCACTTAAAATTTGATCACATAAGGTGTTTAGTTTGAAGTTTGTCACACTAAACAGTTTTTTATAGATTCCCACTATCCAAATCTTTATTTATTAATCTGACAACATTACTAGCAACTGAACATGACAAAAATCTGGTCGGAGATAAGACGTAAACCTTAATTAGACGTATATTAGATGAATATTAACTTGCATTTTTTATAATTATTACCTATACTGGTTTGATATTTATTCACTTTTGTAGAGAAATTCTGATTTTCCGTCACGGTTTTGAAAGCCCAAATATAATATAATTTGTTCAATAATTAGAAATTTTAATATTCACTTGCCTTCACACTCAGGGAAAGGCCATGCGCCCCTTTGGATTTCCTTATCAGAAAAACTCCCGTTGTAGCACTCAGATCTTTTATGAGTAACTTCTCAGCCTCAGAGCGAGAAATATCTCCCGCGTACCACCTGGATTGGAAACGCCATCGTTAGCTTACGCCTTACTCAACAAATGATTATTTTTAAGATTTTGTATGAATTCATAATATTTTAGGTGTAAATTTGATTATATATTTACTCCTGAGCGTCCATAGAATTCTCATCGACAACAAAGAGCGTAGATAAGAATCCTTCTTCATTCGTTTTCATATTTCGGACATACCACCAGTCTGCATCTCTGTTTGAAAGAAACTTTTCATCCGTACATTAACGCTCTGATAAAAAATTCAAATTCTTTAAGTACTGTTTGTTTTCATTGTATCTCACGTCTTCTCCAGTATCACAAATCTCTGATTCTTCTCGAAGGTTAATTCCTCTTTCACTCTCCCAGTGTACGGACGAAGTGCAATCACTATTCTATGTACTGGTTAAAAATACTACTATCATTATTTATTACAATGCAATTATCTGGTTATTAAATGTATAGTTAGTGTAATTTAGAGATACGTAATGATATAAAGAGGTTTATTATAATAATAACTTTAATTCCCCTATCTAATCCTGCATTAAGCATCTTGAACTTTGAAGAAAATTGAAACGTATAATGACAATAATTTTGATATAGAATTATTAAATTATGTTTATTCAACCAAATTTTTTCTTTAATTTATATTATAAACTATAAAAGCATACCATCATCTGCTACATTCTGATATCTTGAAGTTTCTTGGTCATTTCTTACGTTTTGATTTTCCAGATTTCGAGCTGTTGAGAAAAAAAATCACTAAATCAGCTAATCATTACATAACGGATTTATATTGTTGGAGTATAGTTCATTAGAGGCGAAAACTTTCTATTTTCGTTTGAAAAGCAATGTCGAAAAGTCCAAGGTTGAATTTCAAGTATCATATCATTATATTTATATCTGTATGTTTCGCATTCTGATCATTGAAGGTCCCCTCAACGCTTAAATAAAATTTCTCCAGAAATGCTTTCTATTAATAGAACATAAATGTTCTTCTGTTAACAGTATTAACAAATCACTGTTAACAGAAGAATATTCACAATATTCTCACTCAACCATCACTGTCTGACATTTATATTGGATTCAACAAAAACGGGATACGAACTTTGTCTGTGTTATCGTATATTTACTGGTTATCAAGTAGTTAGGTACACTTTTAGGTATCTAATGTTTCTAAGGCAATATACATAATGTTGGTAACGGTATACAGGGTGTACCAGAAAAAATTGTACCCAAACTTAAATTAGTATATGTCAACAACTACTGAAGATACAGTTTTTCTTTAAGTATCATTTTGTTTGTTGAACTTTTCTTCATCTTCAGTTGAATTTTCATAAAATTTTATTCATCTTCAGTTGAATTTTCATAAAATTTTATTCATTTTTGTTAATTATATAAAGATTTTAATAAGGGGAGCTTTTCGAAAATGAGGTTTATTCGTTGTTTACCGTTTGATGTTCCTGAAACTTGGAAGGTATAAGTAAAAACAAATTCTAAGACATTTTTGTTCGTATAAGTTTTCCAAAATTTTTGATAATTTGATATTTTTGAGTTATTTTCGAGTTTTTTTGTAACATTTTCAAAATCTATCCTCTCTCACAATTTTGACCAATATTTCTGTTTTATGCTTCATAACATAGCTAAAAGGTATGAAAACATTTCTTCGCTCACAGTTATTTGAAAATCATAACCGGTTTTTAGAAAATACCGAAAAAGTAAAAATTGAATTTTTTTTATTATTTTGAACAAATTTTGAAATTCAGAAAGCGAAGAAATGTAGCCTAGGAATTTACCTTCATTTTGCACGTTGAATAACAAAAATCGGTTGAAAACTCTAGAAGAAGTAGCGATTTCAATTTGCAAAATCTGCAACATATGAAGTAGGAGAAAAATGGCTTCAAAGTTCTAGGGTTCTAAAGTTTGAAATCGAGTTCTGCCTGCTGATAACAGTATACCACTTTGAAATAACCCCTCTTCCCTCCATTCCATTGAATAACCATTAGTCATTAGGTTGGAAACTTATTAAGCTGGAAACGCTCTGAACGTATCTTTGTAGAACGTTTGTACGTACCTCTGTACGACTTCTAGTAAGAATTTTGGGCAATTCTGTTTTCACAATCTTGTAGAGTTATGTCTATAGAATATTATCAGACAAAAAAAAACATAAAAAGATATTTTGAGCGATTTTCTTGAAAAGCTCCCCTTAATGGGTAAATGGCTTTGCGCGAAATGTCAGCAAACGGATAATGTGGTAAGTTCAAACATAAAAATGTCTATTACACAACAATACCACAATAAAACTGATTTATTTCTATGTTTTAACAGTATTCATAAACTATTCCTTTTATGAAATATTGCCGATCAGGAGAAATGTGTTTACTTGAAAAAATGAAGGCATGAAATTTTAATTTTAACAAGGTTCTATCAGGTCACAATTAAGATATGAAAATAAAATTAATTTTGTTCATTAACTCCTTTTTGGAAAATAGAAATAATTTTATTTTGAGAAATGGATCAAATACCTCAAAATCTTCAATCAATAGAATTATTAAACTTTACCTACTATGCCACCCATAAAAATGAAAGTCAGACATCAACTTCTTTAAACACATTTTTGACGCTGTGGAAACTTTGTCAACTGGTTCTTGCAAAGACATGTTTATATGTGTAAGATATTATCATGATGGATGAAGTTGTATTTTATATGAATGAATAAGTAATTAATCAGAGTATTCAGCAATTTGGTCATCAAAATATCCATCCTAATTTTAACTTTGACAACTTTATCACTGTGGAAATTAAAATCATCACTCTGAATTTCTTTTGTAAGGGTGGTCTGAACACTCTTGTTAAAATTTAAACATGTGCCTTCCTTTTTGTACTTAAACACATTTCTTCATATTGTCAATAATTTTTAAAATGACTAGTTTTTTTAATGCTTTTAAAGCCTGGAAATGAAATTATTTTATCAATGGGGTTGTTATCTAATAAAAAAAATATTCTTTATGTTTGAAATTACTTCATTGTTTGTTTTCTTACCGTTGGTGCAGGCCATCAATGAAATCGTTATAACTTTCACATCAATAAATAAAACTTTATGAAAATTTAACTGTGAATGGAGAAGAGTTCAACAAACAAAATGATTCTTGAAAGAAAACTTTACCTTAGATAGTTGTTGAAATATACTAATTTAAATTTGGGTACACTTTTTTCTGGGACATCCTGTATAGGTAGCCATTTATAATATCTATCATCTTTATTATGGTTTTGAATTATTCAGAGTTATTTTGATCTTTTTTTTCGCTTGAAATTCAGTGGGAAGAAGAAAAATCATAGGGATCACTTAAATTAAATATATAATAAAAATACCGAACCTTATTCAAAGTGGTTTGAAGTATTATAATCAATATCCTTAATTAGTTCTAATGAATAGAGAAAAAAATAGAGTTGAGTGACCACTGACCATTATTCAAGGATATATCTTATTCAAATATGAGTTCTTTAACAGAAATTTTATCAATAACATGCAATCAATCCATAACAAAATATCAAATTATAAAACATTCAGAAACACACAAACTTTTGGATAAAATTTCACTTACAAACTGTAGCTGCTGCCGGTTTCTCTTGAGTTTCAGGAATCTTGAACTCTTCCTTCTTATTAGAATTTTTCCCATCATTATTCGGTGTGGAAACTTCGGTCTCTGTTTGCATAGTAATTAAACAATCTTAAAACTTTACAAAAAAATTCAAATAACTAGATCTCTGATTTTGTCAATTAAGATATCAAACCGTATTAAAATTAGTTATATGCTTTTCTAATTTAAATGTTGTAGAACAGAAATATTTGTTCTTCTGAAGATGATTCAAGTAATATTCTGCTTAGGTTTAACTCTGAAAATGAAGAGCACTCCCAGAATTCTATTTTTGGAAATAGATTTTATGAATGAGGAGATGAATTGTTTCTTATTACATATTATTTTTCAGGATGAATATGATATATAAGCTTATATTAACAACATCAAAGCTTGTAGATAATTAATGATTTTGAATTTAACAAAGACAAGGTAATTTAATTATATATTTTCAAAAAAATTAGCAAACGTAATAGGTACATTACGTTTAACTGCAATACAACAGAATATCAACCAATAATTGAAAAAACTGTTCATATCTTAAATGCGAGATATTTTTTGTATAAACAAAACATGAGGAGTTTAAACAATATGATTCATGATATTGGATTATAAATTGTTCAGTTACAAGGTATTTGAAATTATAGAAAGTTCATTGATATTCAATATCTTAGCCATCTTTCACTTACTTAAAATTTTGTTTGTCGTTTCGCTGTTGCCCATGATATATAATTTAACGAAACTACTATCTTTAAATAATCTCAAATCAAAATGTGACGAATGTTTTTAAATACAAATAATATTAAATTTATCAATTCAATATGTAACGGAAACTGTAATTCCTTCCTTTTAGTTCTATGACTTTTAATGACCAAAGGAAGTTACTCTAAGTTTTTTTGACGGTTCAATAATCAACTAGATCTCAGAAAATTTAATGTTTTCGGAAAAATGTAAGTTTTTGGAAAGACTTGAATTCCCTAAACATTTTGAATTTTCTAAAAAAAAAATTCTAAAAAAAAAATCTAAAAATAATAGTTTCCTAAAAAAAAAAAAATTTTCTAAAAATAATAGTTTCTAAAAAAATAAGTTTTCTAAATTTTTTGAGTTTTCTGAAGAATTCGAGTTTGCTAAAATAATTGAGTTTTCTAAAAAAATCAGTTAAGAAAAAAATTCTTGAGCGTGATTGATTTATATATATATATTTATTTAAATATCCATCAAGCTCAAAAATTTTTTTTATAAAACTGAAAATTTCCATAAACTCAAAATTTTCCGAAAACTCAAAATTTTCCGAAAACTCAAAAAAATTTCCATAAACTCAAAATTTTCCGAAAATTTAAAATTTTCCGAAAACTCAAAGTTTCCGAAAAATCTAAATTTCCGAAAACTCAATTGTTCGAAAACTCATGGAATCAAAATTCAATTTCCCTTAGAAAACCGTTACTTTTTAACGGGATAGTACACTAGTATAAAAACACAATGCTCTTTATTATAGGGAGGGATACAAACACAACGCTCTTTATTATAGGGAGGGATATTCTATGCACATTATCTTGCACCAATTCACAACTGTAAACTGAACTGCAATTGTATAATTGTATGCATATATTCACTCAATAATCTTACATTTCCTGTGATAACTCCTCCCTGGTAGCTTCGAGCATCTTATTTAATGTAATTTTTTTTTTTTTTTTTGTTATTCATGTTACATAAGTTTCATTTTAAGTTTCATACAGGCTGATCAAGCCAAGTGAAGAAATAGGTATAACACTATTAATTTTATACACAGATGAAATTGATTTAGTTATATCTTGCATATTGTGAGGATGTTTGCTGCATTAGATCTAAACTATTTTGGAGAAAGACTCCTCCCCACCCCTCCGAAGATGGTGCAGGGATAGATAAGTAATAAATATATGTAATCTTTTAACTGTAAATACATTTCCTGTATGATACTGATATATATGGTATGTATTGACTATTCATTGAAGAAACTAATAAAATTTTCATGGTATGATTGAATCTCATACTCATTATATAATATGATATTTTTTGAGGTACTAGTACATAACTCTGTATAACGAGAAAAGTCACGGGTTAAGTTTAAATATAAAGCCCACATCCCCCATTATCAAAAAATAAACATCAATTACTTATCATATACTATATATACTCATAACTCAATATTAAATACGAATTATCAAACATTATCTGTCTTTATATACGTAAGATTCAAACCTAAATAAACATGAAACCTCAGGAATTTCGTTGCATTATTATCGGAGCAATTAAAAAAGCATTGGGGTTAAATAACCCTCTACCCTTAGGGATAATAAGATTAATGAAAAAAAATATTCAAGAGCTACATATACGAAACAATTGAATTTTTTGAGAAAATCAAATAAAAAAGACTGATGAAGTAAAATTAACCTTACTTATCGATACACCCTAAAACCTCCAATGAAGAAAAAAAGTGTACGCAAAATTAAATAAAGAAAATAGTGGCCCTTAGCATTCACAAAGTGCAATTATGTTTCAGGGACATGATTGTATAAGGCACCTATGTTTTCTTCTGAAATTTTTGGTGTGTGGGACGCGGCTCCGTTAGTGTGTTGCTCAACTTGTTCTCGGGAAGCCACTGTCGCGCCTCAACCAGTTCCTACAGCTGCTTCGTTTTTTTAAGACAAGATAAGGTAGATCCACCTGACAAGCCTAATTTCTGGTTGATATCTGTACTCGTGCGAAAGAAAGGCTGATGATGAGCAAAATGACGTTGTATCCGAACAAATAACTTGTGGGACCTCCAATGGAAGGGAAGATGAGGGATACTAAATTCTGATTGATCCACGGAACTGCAGACTGTTTAGAGGGACATTAGGGATTAAATCGAGTCACGAGACTCGATCGAGCTAAATCAGTCTCTTGACATTATGGTCATTTATAAGGAGTACTATTTCGTGGTGAATCTTTAATAGTCGTAATGGTCTACCGTAAGCATTACGGTTTCTATCAATACTGTTGGAGAGTGATTAATTATATTCGAAATATATTAAATTTTCTTTCAATAGCTTCAGATACCCATTCAGATTTACTTTTGATCCCTCAATCTTCAATAAAACTGAAGTAAATTTTCATCCGTTGAAGATGCATCTGCAAAACCAAACAAGAAGGGAATTTTATCTCCGAAACACAAACCTTTTACAAATCGAGTCATTTTGATGATTAATTACATTGGTTTAACTAATAACTTTTCATCAGACCATAGAATTGTAGATACAAGTCATCTTCAAGTATTTCTATTTTTTTCAAAAGAAACTTCACTATCTCCTAATATTAGGATCTATAGCAATATAACTGAAATCTGTCTTTCTTGTAAGGAAGTGTATGGTTATGTTTTTATGGGATCTTATTTTTTTAACTCTTGCATTTTATATCAAAAATATTTCCAATATTTTTAACAATCAAATTTTTCGTTCTCTTGGTAGCGTGGTTCTAAAGTAATTCCGAACGGCTATTTAATTACCTGGGTTTCTGTTCGCCCAAATTCAAAAATAAATTTGTTTAATTGTTTAACCGTAGCCTAAGGCTATACCTTTACTGCTACTGTTCGAGCTATTCTTCGCACTCTGAAGATATCGTCTGAACTCATCGTCAGTGCAAGGTGGTTACACTGTACGCGATTTCTGATCGTCAGTTTGTTTGCCCAATTAATATTGTGGTCTAAACTGTGCTTTCCGAGGTAATGTTCGAGATGTTATGTTAATGTTCAATCACGGGAGGAGTAAAAAAATTAAAGTATTCTCTAAGGAAAAAATAATGACATTTATTTATATAACTATATGGATATTCAATATTATTGAAAAAAATGTTCAAAGTAACAACAAATTTGAAGCCTTTAAATAAACAAATATATTAAATACAATTAAACAATATTAGTAGCCAACAATATATTTCCAATACGCATGGGTAAACAATAATAACAATTGAAAGTAAGAAAATTAAACACAAAAATACCGAAATCTGTCGCTAGTCGTATGAAAAAATCAAATTTGTTTGAACGCTGAAGTTGTTCTGACGACATAGTACGTATTCTGATGACTGATCTGCTGCTACTGTAACCACTCTTAATCTAAAGTAAGAGTTTGATTTTCATCCGAATTCTTCCGTGCAAAAAATCGCTCGAATACGCATGTAACAATACTCTAAGGGTATGGTTACTATATATGCGTATTCAACCAATTTTTCACAATGACGTCTTCTGATAAAATCGGATGAAAATCAAATTCATACTTTCCAATGAAAGTTGTTACAGTGGGAGCGATTTAGTCGTCAAAAGACGTACGAAGTCGTCAAAACAACATCAGCGTGCGAACAAGTTTGATTTTTTCGTGTTACTAGTGACAGATTGGGTCATTTTTGTGTTTGATTCTCTTACTTTCGATTGCTATTACTGTTTACCCATGCGTTTTGGAAATATATTTTTAGATAGTAGATACTATCAGGAATAATACAGATATTATTTATAACATATATTTGTTCATATGAAGGCTTGAATTGGTTGTTACTCTGAATTTTTTTTTCAATAAAATTGAATGTCCTTGAAAAGTTATGTAGAATATATTGTTACTTTTCTATTTAGGTATTTCCAAAATTTTGTGCAGTGAAAATAATAATCAAATTAGCGTCGCGTCTGTTACATACTTCAAAAGCACACAGGTAGGTTTTTAATTAATTCCGAACATTACCTCAAATAAACATAGTTTAGAACCAAATATTAATTGGGCAGAAACATACTGACAATCCGAAATCGTGTACAGTGTAACCACCTCACACTGACGATCAGTTCTGAAGATATCGTCAGTGCGAAAAATTGCTTGAATACGCATGCATGTATAGTAACCGTACCCTAAGTTTGAATTTTTCATGTAACTAGCGATTACTTTCAGTAATTTTTGCGCTTATTTCTCTTATTTTCAATTGCTTTTACTATATATTATTTGATACTCTCAGGATTAATACAGATATCCATTTGCTTAAATTGGTTATTTCTTTGTAGAATTTATTTTTTCAATAAAATTGAATATACTTGAATGGTTATTAGTTGTATAAAAAATATACTCATTTACTTTCTATTTAGGTATTTAAAAAATTTGTGCAGTGAAAATGATGACTATGAAGTAATACCGCGTCTATTACTTTGGTATTAAACACCTACACATCTAGGTGTTTAAAAGTACAGTTACTATGGATGCGTATTCGAGCGATTTTTCGCATTGACGATATCGTCAGAACTGATTGCCAGTGCGAGGTCACTGTACGCGATTTCTGATTGTCAGTATGTTTCTGCCCAATTAATATCGGGGTCTAAACTATTTTTATTTGATATAATGTTCGGGAGGAATTAAAAACCTATCTATGTGCCTCTGAAATAATGGACGCGACACTAATTTGATGATCATTTTCATTGCATAAAATTTTTGAAATACCCAAATAGAAAAATAATGAGAACTTTTTTATATAACTATTCAAGGATTGTCAATTTTATTGAGTAACAATTGTACAGAGTAGCAACCAATTCAAACATTTATATAAACAAATATATATTATAAATAATTAAATAATATCTGTATTATTCCTGATAGTATCTAATAACATACTTCTAAAACGCATGGTAAACAGTAATAGCAATCAAAAGTGAGAGAATCAAACACAAAAATTACCGAATCTGTCGCTATTCGCATGAAAAAATCAAACTCATTTGAACGCTGAAATTTTTCTGACGATTTCGTACGTATTCTGACTACTAAATCGTTGTCACTGTAACCACTCCCATTCGAAAGAATAAATTTGATTTTCATCCGATTTCATCAAAAGTAGTCAGTGCGAAAAATCGCTTGAATACGCATCCATAGTATACCCATATCCCTATTACTCTCGAACATTACCTCGGAAAACACAGTTTAGATCCAAATATAAATTAAGCAGAAACAAACTGACTATCAGAAATCGTGTACAGTGTAACCTCCTTGCATTGACGATCGGTTCTGACGATATAGTCAATGCGAAAAATCGCTCGAATAGGCATCCATAGTAGCCATGGTATAACAGCCTAACAGGTATGCTCGCACACAGGTTCCTCAACCCACCCTAAACACCCTACGAAAAGTGTGACGTCTATTAACAATCGACCTAATTAAAGTAATTAATCCGCTGAAAATAATGTTAACTTTACAACTCAGAAATAGAACTTCAACTCATTAGAACTGCAACTCAATAGAACTCCAACTCAATAGAACTCCAACTCAATAGAACTCCAACTCAATAGAACTCCAACTCAATAGAACTCCAACTCAATAGAACTCCAACTCAATAGAACTCCAACTCAATAGAACTCCAACTCAATAGAACTCCAACTCAATAGAACTCCAACTCAATAGAACTCCAACTCAATAGAACTCCAACTCAATAGAACTCCAACTCAATAGAACTCCAACTCAATAGAACTTTAACTTTCTATAACATTAACTTTATATAACTTTAACTTTATATAACTTTAACTTTATATAACTAACTTTATAACTCAGAAATAAAACTCAGTAATCTCTTCAATAACAAAATTAAAGAAGGGATGTTAGGAAATGCCACTCTAAATTTAAGACTGTTATTTCTTGCTAAAGGCACAAATTAAATTAAAATCTTTGATGTAACCGCTCCTCTAAATTGTGAAAGGCAATTTTACCACCGGAATCCCGGAAAATGCTGGCCATTTGGCTTTTAGTCCATATTAATAAAAGGGACCGAGACCCTTTCAGCTCGTTCAATATTCCAGCCCATAACGAATAAAAGCTTAACGCATGTGTCAGAGAGTCAATTCGCGAATACTTTGATACCATTCTTGTCAGTATCCCATCGGTTACAGAGTGTGTTTAACTCTGAGCGTCCTAGACAGTCGACAAGTTAAAACTTTTATACCATTCCATAAATTACTCTGTGTTTTTTTTCAAATATGTGCCGATATATAAGAAACTATAATAATCTTGCCTCAATTAACATTGTTCAAACTAGAAAAAGAAAACTCTTCATAATTGAATCGTTTATTTACAAAAAGACACATAACCTTGTTCAAGTGTATAATTAAACATGCATATTGATTCATTATAATCGAATTGTTTTGAATTTGTTTTATTATCTACATAAATTAATATATTGAATTGTAAGAAAAGCCTAGTTAATATTTATCAAATGAACTAAAAAATTGAAGATTATAAATAGGCTACCGGCAAAATTAACTAACACTTCTATTTAATAATTTAAAAAAAGCAAAAGTTAATAAAGTCACGTGGATCCTGAAATGAAATATATTTAATGCATTAATGAAATAAAACAAACACTGTAATTATTTGAATGTTATTCGTATAAATTCATTTGGTTAACAATATTGTTAATTTCTTCGATAATAGAAAGAAAAACATTATTTAATGCGATAACATTAGCATAATACATATAAAACTTTAATACTTTTGTGTTATTAATCGATCTTTAATCAATCACATACACTGGTTGGAGTTTAGTACCTACCTATCAAGAAGAAGGTACCAACCTATATACTACATTGTACCTATCTATCAAGAAGTAGGAACCAATCTGAAGTGTATCTACCTATCAAGAGGTAGGTACCTACCTATACAGTGGGTGACCGGAAAGAAGCCCACAGAAAAGAAGCCCACAGGATGAAAAATGTCCACAGGAGGAAAAATGTCCGCAGGGAAAAAAACCCACAGATATGAAAGCACACAGGAAAAAACCCACAGAAAAAGGCCCACAACTACATAAATTTTAAAATACAGGACAACATAAAGGTGTTTTAAATAAGGTCATAAGTTCAATTCTAAGATAAAAGATATTTCAAGTTTTATCACAGACTATATGGTTAAGTGAATAGTTTTGAGTTTCTTATTAGAATAGTACTATTATGCAAAAAAGTAACTCTCAGATAAATGTTGAACATTCATCACACTCGATCTCACCCAGCGACGAAGGTCGCAAAATATAGCATCCTAAAATACCAAAAAATATAATTAACCTCTAAAAGCTTAACAGTTTAAAACAAACTTCTTTTAAGAGAAATAGAAAAATTTAAATAAGAATATTTAACTAAACATACAGGTAAAATTGAAACCTATATAAGAAATTTAAATAATAAGTAATAAACTTTAGTTTCAATTTAGATATTTCTTTTAATTTAGACTTGGAAATTTGTTGAACATAGTTTTACTAGTATGAGGGATATCAAAAAAGAATGCAATAAAGTATTTTAATGTTAGCGAATATTATTGTTGCGAGTACATGAATGGACGATAGGGGCTACAACTCTATCACTGCGAAAACGGGAAATGTTGCCGCATAACCCCTCACAGCACGAAAGATATAGAATCCGCCGGGTCTCTGCACATGGACTGACCTACGCACTGATGTGGCTGTAAATTTAAAGGGAACATAAGATTCAGTAATCTCAAATGAGGAAAAAAGACCATAAGAGTTTTAAATCCCAAGGAACTTCAATTATAAAAAATAGAAATTAGAAAGGACTTAAGAATTGAAGATTCAATTTGTCTGGTAGTAATAATTTCTAATTTAGCAGGTATTTAGGTAATTATATGTAAAGGTAAGTATATGAAAAGGCCAGTATATGAAAAGGCAAGTATATGAAAAGGCAAGTATATGAAAAGGCCAGTATATGAAAAGGCAAGTATATGAAAAGGCCAGTATATGAAAAGGCCAGTATATGAAAAGGCCAGTATATGAAAAGGCCAGTATATGAAAAGGCCAGTATATGAAACGGCCAGTATATGAAAAGGCCAGTATATGAAAAGGCCAGTATATGAAAAGGCAAGTATATGAAAAGGCAAGTATATGAAAAGGCAAGTATATGAAAAGGCAAGTATATGAAAAGGCAAGTATATGAAAAGGCAAGTATATGAAAAGGCAAGTATATGAAAAGGCAAGTATATGAAAAGGCAAGTATATGAAAAGGCAAGTATATGAAAAGGCAAGTATATGAAAAGGCAAGTATATGAAAAGGCAAGTATATGAAAAGGCAAGTATATGAAAAGGCCAGTATATGAAAAGGCCAGTATATTAAAAGGCCAGTATATTAAAAGGCCAGTTTATGAAAAGGCCAGTTTATGAAAAGGCCAGTTTATGAAAAGGCCAGTATATGAAAAGGCCAGTATATGAAAAGGCCAGTATATGAAAAGGCAAGTATATGAAAAGGCAAGTATATGAAAAGGCAAGTATATGAAAAGGCAAGTATATGAAAAGGCAAGTATATGAAAAGGCAAGTATATGAAAAGGCAAGTATATGAAAAGGCAAGTATATGAAAAGGCCAGTATATGAAAAGGCAATTATATGAAAAGGCCAGTATATGAAAAGGCCAGTATATGAAAAGGCCAGTATATGAAAAGGCCAGTATATGAAAAGGCCAGTATATGAAAAGGCCAGTATATGAAAAGGCCAGTATATGAAAAGGCAAGTATATGAAAAGGCCAGTATATGAAAAGGCAAGTATATGAAAAGGCAAGTATATGAAAAGGCAAGTATCTAAGTAATTGTCAAGGTAAGCATTTAATAAATTTATTTAAAGTTGCATTAAAGTGAAAATAAATATTAAAGTGAAAATAAATATTAAAGTGAAAATAAATATTAAAGTGAAAATAAATATTAAAGTGAAAATAAATATTAAAGTGAAAATAAATATTAAAGTGACAATAAATATTAAAGTTTAAATGATTAAATAGTAAGGAGATGCTAATGGAAAAGGTTAAATCTTAAACTTGCGAAATTGTTTAATATCAAAGAACAGTGTAGGTTCATAACGGTATTTGGGAATTTACTCTTAAGTGAAATTTTAATGGTAATCATTTTTATCACGGTAAAGTATTGTATTATGCAGTTAAAAAGGATGGGTATATCCGAGAGAGCAAATTAGAAAAAAAGGTTAGGTATCACAAAAATCGCACCAGTCAAATTACCGTTATTACACACCTTCAAACTTCTGCAAAAATGATCCAGACATCTGACAGGGGAGTCGGCTCAATACTTCGAGAGTCCAGGGTTTTACACATCTTAGTGTCTCATCATTTCGGCGTTGGTGCAAGTTAAAGCTAAAATGGTCATCATATCTGAATCAAGACTATAGTGTAGTCTACACTACTGATTTGGAAGTTTAGTTTTCGCTGGAAATGACAGTGCACTTCATATTTGGTGATAATTTTGTAGAATTGACTGTCACTGTAGTGTTCACTTCACAACTGTTGTCTCGGTGAGTGATGGAAGCTAACTGCTAACTGCTGATAGACTTGAGACAAGGATTACAAAATTCATGTGAAGAGCAAATTGAAGGCAGTGATGCGTATATTAATAATTTAACCTTTACGAACAATGTAAATTATGCCAAACTGCTAATTTCGAATTTGCTCGCCATGGAAATTAAATATTTTAGACATGAATTATCAAATTCAAAACAAACTTAAAATCCAATGTGGAAGAAGATAAGGTTTTCATGAACATCGAAATCAGTTTAAAATGGAAGAAACTCTCAACTCAAATCATCCATTGGGAAGGATCAAAATTATATCAGCCTAAAACCATCCGGAATGTAGCTACTTGGACGAACAACTTCACTAAGTGAGGAGAGGAATTGAAGCCATTTGCACCTTCCTTCGAAAGGTATGAAAGGCCATTTGCAAGAGGATAGTTCCATTGTTGCAGCCAATCAGGTAACTTTTTCCACACTTGATTTTGACCAACGGATAAGTTATACATCTGAAGCTCCAGATTTGGTGGCATGTAAGCCTCTATCATGCGTCAGATTTGTACCAAATCTTGCAATTTCTGGCGGATGAATAACAGAAATAAATTGCAATTTCTTTCTTTCCACTCAAGAGTGGCGTGCCAAAACACGGCTCCAGCAGATAGATACTCTTTGACCATCTTCTTTGGTTGTCCAGTAGTGTTCTCTAGGAAAACCAACCGATACCACGTTTAGAGGTTCCAGTTGAAGACCTCTCATGCAGCTTTATTTCAGTAAGAGGCAGGACCTGTAGTGATGAGGATCATCTGAAAATGATGAGTTACAGTTTTCAAACAGCTCCTGTTTTATTTAGGGAAAGGTGACTCCATCAAAAATGGGTTGAACATGGGGATCAGGAGCACGGTGATAGCTTTGATAAGTATAGGGCTGACTTGTAGACTCTGGAAACCCCGACATCAATGGCTGGAAAGGTTTAGCCTCGTTCCGAATATACTGATACACAACTGACTGTTGATGCTCATGAACTAACTCTACGTTTAAATACTTTTCCACTTAAGCTTGGGAGAGCTTCGTCACTGGGTGGAAGTGTGATGAATGTACATATAACATTTACCTGCAAATTCTTTTTTTTTTATAATAATAGAAACCAATTCACATACCCACAGTTAGTGATACATCTTGAAATATATAAAAAATGTAGCCAGTGTTTTGAATACTACGTAACTATAAAATTTATCAGTTTACACGTGTCATAGATAGCTCTCATTCATCATATAAATGATATAATTATTTGTTTCATAGATTTCGCTAGTTCATACCTATTCGAATATTTCGCAATTTCAGTTGTGATATAGTCTAACATATAACAGTTTAAATATTCGTGTGTACTAAATTAAAAGTGTATAATTATTTAAGTGGTTACTTGATATAAATAGGCATATTAATTTCATATTTTTCTCTTGATTATTTTCAGCCATTAATATTATCACCTATGAAACTACTCTCAGACCAAATTTACTTTCATCCGTCCCTCTTTCACCTGTGGAGCCACTTTCCTTTTTGACTGCCTCTTCAAGTCTCTTGTATCTTACATCTTCTTGACGTCATGCAATATAGTCAGCAATATGGCTGAAGCAAACGTTCAACCTCTGATGAATTTATTAATTCTATTTATAGCTTTCTAACTATTTTGTTACTATCTCACTCCTTTGAACTCCTTTCTAAATCTATTTTCAAACTAGTTTCTTGCTCTTAATTAAACTTCATGGACTCTATTTCCATTACAGTGTATCTTAGATATTTCTGTAAATTATGCTATTCTAGTTATTCTTTTGGATGTTCATTTTGTTTTGTTTGTTCGCAGTTACTAATATCTTATTTAACAATTACAAATTACACTTCATGCACGTATCTTATTCATTATACGTACATACTATACATACTAAGTCCAAATACCCAAAATCATTAATAATAGTAAAACGAATCAGTCACACGCACTTTGTTTTACTCGGATAACTAGTTTTTAGACAGTTCTAATGAATAGAGAAATAAAAAAATAGAGTTGAGTGATTATTACTCAAAGATATATCTTATGCAAATATTAATAAATAAATAATTGCTAAGAATTTATAATATAATTTTCGTTCACATTCACTAACACTGTATGGCACAGTTCACTCTGCACTTCCAAACTTTAAAAAAACGTATTTAGGTGGTTAAAATTTTCAGCATACGATCCGTGGGGGAAACTAAAACAAATAGTAATTGTATTAAGCGCGAAGGGAAAACTGGAGTGTCGCCAAAAGGTTTGGAAATACCTTTGAATTTAATGGCATTTTATTTTATTCAACAATTTGATATACAGGATTAATTAATAAAGTATTTGTAATTTGATTACGGGTTAAATAGTAGTTGTGAATCGATTATCCAGCAATCGGGTTGCAACAAGGTTTATTTACCCTTGTCAACTCATTTAACATGTGTGGAAAAGGTTTACCAAGACTTACTAAGAATTAAATATTACTGTCACAAAAAATTTCTAGACCAAAATGTATTTGAGCAGAAGGAAAATATAAAATGACTGCTTATTTCAAAGTTACAAAAAAATATTTAAAGGGAGCTTCTCAAAAAAATCACTCGAAATATCCTTTTTCTCTGATAATATTCTATAGACAAAAAACTCTACAAGATTGTGAAAACAGAATTGTAAAATTCTCGCTAGAAGTCGCACAGAGGTACGTAAAAACGTTCTACACAGATACGTTCAGAGCGTTTCCAGCTTAATAAGTTTCCAACCTAATGACTAATGGTTATTCAATGGAATGGAGGGAAGAGAGTTTATGTCAAAGTGGTATACTGTTATCAGCAGGCAAAACTCTTTTTCAAACTTTAGAACCCTAGAACTTTGAAGCCATTTTTCTCCTACTTCATATTTTGCAGATTTTGCAAATTGAAATCGCTACTTCTAATTCTAGAGTTTTCAACCGATTTTTGTTATTCAACGTGCTAAATGAAGGTAAATTCCTAGGCTACAATTCTTCTTTTTATGAATTTCAAAATTTGTTCAAAAAAATAAAAAAATAAAATAAATTCAATTTCTACTTTTTCGGTATTTTCTAAAAACTGGTTGTGATCTTTAAATAACTGTGAGCGAAGAAATGTTTTCATACCTTTTAGCTATGTTATGAAGCATAAAACAGAAATATTGGTCAAAAATTGTGAGAGAGGATAGATTTTGAAAATGTTACAAAAAAAAATCGAAAATAACTCAAAAATATCAAAATATCAAAAATTTGGGAAAAATTATATGAACAAAAATGTCTTAGAATTTGTTTTACATATACCTTCCAAGTTTCAGAAAGATCAAACGGTAAACAACGAATAAACCTCATTTTCGAAAAGCTCCCCTTAACTTCAAATAACAATCCGGTCTGAAGATTTTATAATTTATACCATCAAATGAACAGAAAGTAATAAGATCACAATATTTATTCAGAACATTTATGCATAACTAATTAAACAGTTTATAACACTTTTGGCATTTCCAATGTAATATTAATTAGAGCCAAGTAATAATTCATAGGAAACATACACAATTGGATAGTAAATTAAGTATTTGAATGCAAAAATTAAGAATACAAAATAATTACATTATATGAAAATAACTGAAGCATTTCTTTCGAATAATTAGATGGAAGAGAGAGAATATTTATTCAGGAAATAACATTATGAACAATAATTAAAAATATAAATAATTATTCTAAGCCTCTTCTATGTGACTTATAAAAGAAAAAATAGATATCCATTACATTAAAAGAAACTTTAAAAAAAAAATAGATCAATAATAGATTTCTTTGCCACTAATATTAAAACTACGACCAAATCTTAGTATATTACTTGAATAATCACTTATTTAAAAATATCTGACAAATGCATTATAACAACTATCTGTTAATTCAATATCCACAATAAATGGAGTCAATCTGTCGAATTATAGGTTCAGAATAAACAGCATAATTTGTGAAATAGTCTGATAAAAATCCAAATGTTGGTCTTTCCTCGGGTTCTTTATTCCAGCATTTCATCATGAGATCATAAAGCGCTTCTGGACATGACACAGGTTCCAATGGACGAGGCATCCTCATTCCTGCATAAACCTTTTGGGCCACTTCTCGGTTGCTCCGACCTGCGAGACAAGAAATTTATTAGTTCGATCAAAATGTAGAAAATAGACCCACAATATTTTTAAAAAATGAGTGATGGATGCATCATACCTGGATAAGGTACTTCTCCCAGTGTCATCACTTCCATCATCAGTATTCCGAACGACCAGACGTCGGATTTTATGGTGTACGTTGAGTACTTAATGCTTTCTGGTGCTGTCCATTTCACTGGGAAGTGCTTACCTGAGTTGGCAAATATTCAGTCTAATAATCTTACCTTATATCCAATTCAAATAAATGATGAATTGTACATTATGAAAGTATAGGTTTTGATGATGTAATGAAACTTGTGCACTACAATTTTTTGAAATGAGTTTAGTTAAGGAAAAGTTTTACTTTCTGTGTTGAATTCCTCTTCATCCAAAGTTCTTGCTAAACCAAAGTCAGCAATTTTGCACTTTTTCGAAGTGTCCATCAGCACATTTCTTGCTGCTAGATCTCTGTGAATGAGATGTCTTTCTTCGATGTACGCCATTCCAGCGGCAACCTTAAGCGAAATACGTCCAATGTTATTTTATATCAATATCATTATAATATAGGTATCAAATAATTTATTCGAAATATTCGACTTACATGGCTGCATATATCCAACAAATCCGGAAACACCATCTCTTTTCCCTCTTCACGAAGAACAGAGAGGAGAGATCCTGTAAGTAAATCATTATAGATATTTCAAATTGGCTAACGAAAAATATCATAATAAGGATGCCTATATTAGAGACATATACCCAGGATACAGTAACATAGGGTATGGTAGTCAGCTGATCGAATCTATTTTGACGTGACCACCGGGTGACTGGAAATGGCGACTATGACCACACTTTGAAACATGGGAAAACCTACTTAAACTTAGTCACTTCCAAATTTATTTATTTTCTTATCAATTACTAACTAGGCATTGGTTAAATTGTATTTCCATTATTTTTTTCCTTAATTGTTATTCATAGGAACTTCAATTTAGCAGTTAACTAGCACTAGTTTAGGCTCCTAGGTAGCATATGTTCAAGACCATATTTTATAGATAAATTAAAGAAATGAACAATAAAAACACACCTGAATTATATCTTTATATTCAACTTTGAGGTTCAATCGCCATTTTTGCTTTTCTTTAGCACGAAACCCTTATAAAATGACTTTAAACATCTCGATATTAACATGTAAATACGAGGAATTATGAGCCACTCGGTCACAAACAAGGAATGTGTTGTTGTTGTTGTTGTGACGTCACATTTTTGCGTCTTCTACTTGGTACTATACCCTTTTATTTTCCTGTATCCTGCATATACCACATGCATGTATGTATATATAAAATACTGTCATAACTGACATTCAAATCCTGATGTATTTGTGAAAAAACTGTTCTTTTTATACTATACCTGTATCAAAAAAATATTTCTTGAAGAAAAACTTGGACAATCGTTAACAAATGTTTCAACTGTGTTTTATACTTCTATATATTATATTTATGAAATAAACAAATGTAAAATTACTTCAGTTCTTGCCTTTGTTCATAAACTCTGTTACTATGTAAATAGGTTGAATGTCTGTGCACACTGCGTAGAGAATGAGAATGTTATCGTGGCGTAATTTCTTCATGATGCTTGCCTCTTCCAGGAAATTTTCGACATTCATCGAGCCTTCTTTAAAACTTTTCACAGCCACATCAATCGAATCATTCCAAAGAGCTGTTATATGTATATATTGGAAACATTTAATCTAATCAAATAAACGATTTGAAAATATAAAATTCATTTATTTAATTTAACAAATGGTGGTAAATTGGAGTAAATCTCACCATGCCATACATCCCCAAAGTTTCCAGTCCCCACTATTTCCTTTAAAGTAAGTTCTCTCCTGTCAATTTCCCACTGATCTTTCGTCTGTTTTGACAAATCCAATAGTTGTGGTTTGGGTTTTGTGAATGCCTTCGTGAGTAGACAACAGTTTGATGCATGAGGTTCTGCAATGTATGATTATATAATATCTTTGAAAAACTAGGAATTTCAGTATTTTTTCGGATATATTTTATAAGTAATCGATTAAAAAGTTACGATTTTCTGATCCATGAACTTACTTTTATAGTATTCAATTAATTCAACTAATGTGGGAAGCACGCAGCCAGTTTGAATAGAGTAACCATGTGACGTGTAAATGATCTTGTAATTCATTATTGTGATTCTTCCATTACCCATCAATGTCTGTAATTGTATTTATTGATCAATTTTTCTGTTTCACCCATCAGAAGCATGATGTTACACTTACAGGGTGTTACAAAATTGAGGCAATCAGTTGCGCATATCATATAAATAATTAATTTTTGATTTTATAAATCATATATAATATTATTGGAGATATATGGTGTATTTTATTATTGAAGCTAGCATAATATTTCATTTTCTGACATCTAGATTAGAATTTCATACGTTGTATATCATGACTATAAATCGCATTATTGTGATCATGGTCCACAAAGATAGTGAGACTAATAAGGGTTGAATCACACGATAGGTCCGGGTCACGCTCCGCTTTTACTCCAGTCGTGGTCCGGTCTAATAATGTTTAATGCATTTCACTTCAAGCATTCGTACTGGCAGTATCGAATAGGTTTCTATCCATTCTCGCTCCGTTCACTATCCAGAGAAAAGATATTTTAACTGGAGCGTGAGCTGACTGACACTGTCAGTGTGAACTAGCACCGGGATTCAGTCATGGTTAAATTATAATTTGAAGTCACATCTTTATTTCTTTCTTTTGACATATAGCCAATCTTTATCTAGGAGTGATTCAATGAGTGTGATGTGTTTTCGTTTCTCAGATTGTCTTCAATTTTAGACACATTTTTTTCCAAAATGCCCAATGTTCATTCGAAAATAATTGAAATTTTTAGTCTCTTCACCTATTAGATAAGGATACAACGAATGGAATTATCCTTTACTCTTTCTATCTTCTTTCTTGTTTTCTTTCGTACTGTTCATCATTAGTTAAGCGCAATGGTGATCACTACAAAATCAGATGATACAGAATGGACGGAAGCGAGAGCGGATCGTAACCAGACCGAACATGTCAATGCAAAATGCTGAGAGCGGACCTTGACTGGATCGAGAGCAGAGCGTGACCAAACTTATGATTTGAATCAAGTCTTAGTAATTTATCAATTGGAAAAAACTGAAATAATGAATTGTTCATATTTTTGGAAAATTGTTTTAAACTTTAAGAAGACTGGTTAAACCTCTGATAAACCAGTACGAGGAGTTAAACAAAGCTTACGGAAAACAAAACTGATCAAAAACACGCATGAGAACTAAACGTGACAACTAAAATCACGTAAATATTGTAAACTGGCCGTAGAAGCCTTTGTTAATAAAATTCATACTATTGAATACTATTAGAAGAACTGAGAATTGAAACGCTGAAATATTATGAGATTACTAAAAATTATGAGAGACACATCTTCAATGAAATAATAATTAATATCAGAGTCACTAAGAGGATGGTCATAGATAAGAAGAAGCTTGACATTCACCTAGTTGTATGAACGAGATTGGAGGTCGTCAAGTTCAGTCAAGAGTAAGGTTAAGTTTATATTGTCTACTATAGGTGATAGCATTTCCAGCAGTAAAATAGGGCTATAAAAAATTTAGAGATATGAAGACAGGGGAAGAGAGATTAAGAATCTATTTAGTGTGATATAATAAATATCGCTAATTTTGAGTTACATTAAGGTTAATTTTTGTAGATATATATTTAAAGTGAATTTAGAAGTATTTTTGAGAACAAACAGTAATTACGCCTTGTAAAATCAAATGGACAATTCTGATGATTAGTTAGCTATTGATTAATTTTAAATGATTTTTTTAGTTTTCTAATGAAGTATGGATGGTTTGTGTTCCTTTATGAGTAGTGCTTCAAGTATAGGCAGCTCTATTCTATTGTTGTTGATTGCAAGTATTTTGACGTCTGGTAGCATTTGTGATTCGATTATATTTCTTCCATGTGTTTCTTGGTAGTGGCGTTTGATTGAAGTGTGTTGCTTGAATCTTTCTTTGATGGTAGATGACGCGTGAAATATAACTAGATTGAGTTGAATTACACAACTCTTGGCTGCAAGTATATTAGTTCACCACATTGTAGTCGAGAATAATTATATTGCTATTGTTTCTGATAAGTAGGTTATGCAGTCTTTTGTTTTTGTAGTGGTTCATGATGTGCAGGTCTTCGCCGTTGTTTGGTTTCACGTGGTTATTAATGATGCGTTTGAGCTCTTTTTCAGTTAGTAGATATTTAACTGACAGCTGTTCTTGGTAGAATAATTTTATTTTTTATCGTGCTTGAGGTCTATTCTGTTCTGTCTGATAATGATTTGATTGACAAATTTCTCGTTGTTGAATTTTTTGATGGTTTTATCGATGATATAGTTAGGGAAGTTATAATTCACTAAAAGTTTTTTGAGTCAGAGCAAATTGAATACGCTCGATAGAGAAAGTTTTTGATTAATGATAGTTTGTAGCGTTATACTTTAAATAATTGAATTTAATTTGTTCAATAATTAGAAATTTTAGCATTCGCTTGCCTTCACACTCAGGACAGAGCCACCCGTCCTCTCCGAGTTTCTGATCAGAAAAATCCCCGCCGTATCACTCGGATCTTTCATGAGGAACGTCTTAGCCTGGGAGCGAGGAATATTTCCTGCGTACCACCTGGATTGAAAAAGTCATCGTTAGTTTAAGCAGTTAAATGATGAATATGAAGATTATGTAAATGTGTATAATATATTTTAGGTGTAAATTTGATTCATTATAACCCATTTTCAGTATAAATTTGATAACAAATTTACTCTTGGGCTTCTGGAGAATCTTCATTGACAACATAGAATGAAGATACGAAACCTTCTTCATTCGTATTCAAATTTCGAACATTCCACCAGTCTGAATCTCTGTTTGAAATAAACTTTACATCAGTACATGATAAAAATTACAATTTTTTTAAGTACTGTCTATTTTCATCGTATCTCACGTCTTGTCCAGTATCAAAAACTTTTGGTTCTTCTCGTATGTTAATTCTTGTTTCACTCTCCCAGTGTACGGATGAAGTGCAATCACTATTCCATGTCCTGATAAAAAATACTCTTATAATTATTGATCACCATGCAAATGAACTTATTTTGATCTGGATATTTAGTACAATTAAGAGATACGCAATGATGTAAAGAGGTATTGTAATAATAATAATAAACTTCAATTTTTGTATCTAATCGTGCATTAAACATTCTGAACTTTCGAGAAAATTGAAATTTATTGTGACAATAATTTTGATGTAGAATTATTGAATTATGTTTATTTAACCAATTTTTTTATCTAATTTCAAGTATAAATATTATAAACTATAAGAGCATACCATCATCTGCAACATTCTGATATCTTGATTTGAAATGCTGGAGTATCGTTCATTAGAGGCAAAAACTTTCTATCTTTGTTTGAAAAGCAATGTCGAAATAACCAAGTTAGATATTAAAATTTCTCTAAAAATGCTTTCTATTAGTAGAACTAAGGTTATACAGTAGTGGACAAAATATAAGGGTAGGCAAAAACAAGTTATCTAAATCTTTTATTTCATAAAAAGTACAAATCACACATTTTTGAAATTTTGCATGTATTTTAATATAGAGCTCATATTTATTCGTATGAAATTTTAGAGCATTTGGACTAATATTCTAGGAATAGTTCCATTTTTCACCTCAAACAATAAATTTAGCTCTGGTCAAAAGTTAAGGGTAGCCATCAAAAACTTTGAAATTTGATAATTTGTAAATAATTTTTTGTTATATCACTTTAAATACATCTTCTACCAAAAAATTCTTCAAATTTGGCACAATATGAAGGAGTTATCCATCTTCTATTCATCTTCGAAAAAATTTCACAATTCTTTCATTTTTGTTGTGTTTCTTCTCTGAGTACAGCCCAAACAATCTCAATTTGATTGAGGTTAGGACTCTGTGAAGGCAAGCTCATTAGGGCATCATCTTCTAAACTTTTTTATCTGAGTAGTAGGGTAAGTTGTCCTGCTTGAAACTCTATGGTTGAGGGTCAGCTGCTTGTTGATAGGGGAGAGTATGATGACGAAAGAGCTGTTTTATACTTCTGCGATAACTCCTCCTCGTAGACAAACAATGGGACCCTAAACCACCACACTACATCCTCTAAAATTAACCGTTTTCTTGATGCAGTTCAGAGTTAATATATCCCCTACTTTATGTTTAATTCGTACTTTCCCATTAGACCCAAAGATTTCTATTTTCTTCCATTCATCATTAGAATGTATTTTCTACCACTGATCAATCGACCAAACGACATAACCATGATAAAACACAAATAACACTTTCCGTTTCTTTTTTGAGATTGAAAGCTTTAATGCAGGGACAAATGATTGCAAGCCAACTTGTTGAAGTCGAAGCGAAAAAGTAGACTTGTACACCAGAGGTGGGCGTTCCGCTGCACAAATGTTCGCGAACCGGTTCGGACTGGAAAATGAGTTTGGACATTCGGATTCGGAACCTCTTCAAAAACGGTTCGGACTTCAGTGTTCGGAACGTCTTTATTGCAAGTCCGAACCTCCGTACCCGGGGAAAACTGACTTGTTCATTTAATTATTTTACGTTCTGAACATGTACCGTACATGTACTGACCGCCTCTCGGCTACTATTATAAACCTAGGTTTCTGCTCAACACTGAATCGAAGAACATGCGTCTCTCCCCGCTCTTCTTCCGTTACGTTATTCATCCTTTCCTGACTGGAGGTAAGTTTTATAATAATCTTAATTCTTTAATAGCGGTTTATATTCCCTCAAATCTCAAATAAAAATTGCTTGAAATATGTAGAACTATAGGTAAGGTTATAAACGTATATATTAGGTACCATTACATAACACCCTACCCCTAGTAAAACTTGGCCGTTGGCTTACCAGTTCTCATGGAAAAATAATAATAACTTAAATTCAAGACCGATTTTAAAGCTGTCTTTTCATTCGTTTAATTTTTCGCATAAATACATAAGATTAGACAAAAACGAAGGTGATAAATGGGAAGATACTCGTATTATGAGCATTTATTCAAATCTATAATAATATTAGGAATATACCAGAGATCTTTCCAGGCATTAGATGCAAGAGTGTGTTTCAGTACATAAGGGTGAATATCTCAATATAATCAGTTAACTGTAACTCTTATAGCGGCTTAGCGAGATCAAATATGTGCGAGAATAATTGCACACACCAAGCTTCGTACAAAAACATCTTATAAATATTTGTTTCCTGTCTTAGCTTGTTACTTTTATTTCTTTTGATTTTACTAATGTATGAGTAAATATCAAATGAAGGTTTTTAAAAGAAAAATATTGAAATGACTCAAATGAGCAAACTTTTGACGGCTAAGTAGGTAGGCTGAACAGATAATTTAAGATCAAGTATTCGGCTATTTGCTTCAAAATTTAATTGATTATAATTTATATATAGGTATTATAATATTATATATAAGTTATAATATAACTTTGAGAAATATTCACAGTAATCTTCACTGTCTGACCTTTCTAATATATTGAATAGAAGAAAAAGTTAAGGAAATACAGTATAGGAATACCATAATACGGTATCTAGCATAGTAAATAAATAGAGAAGTATACCAAGTACAATATTGGAACATCAGAGAATACTCTGAGTGACGTCACACAAAGTATTTTCCTTTTGTTTTTAAATAAAAAAATGCATTTTCATGGAAATTAACTTACATAAAATTGTTTTTATCACGTTTTACACTCAATACACTTATAATACTTATAATATTTGAGAGTACTCTGGTAAGACGCCATTTGTTTACATCGTTTCTGAAGAATGGATCAAGTTCACCGTCAATGAATTCGAAACTTAGTATACTTCTCTATTTATTTACTATGGTATCTAGTACTTTCATATTCAAACAAAATGCAAAAAGTTTTTATATCATCAGTTCTGTAGATCAGTTTAATCAAAAATGTTGTAATATAAATGAAAATTTTAAAAACAATAGTGTTGAAGGCAACCTGTACCTTCAACACTGTTTGCATATTTCCCCGTTAATTTTATCCATTTCAAGCGAAGTAATAGTTAAATTTCGAGAAATAAATGAATAACTAAAAATGACATAGTTATATTCTAAAAGCTTTCTAAAAAGATAAGGCTATAATGAAAAAATAGTATTACATATTGTGGGTTAATTAAACTCTTTATATTCTGAAAACGTGTCTGTTAAAAATGTATTACATTAATCGTTTGCAAATCTCTTAGCAAAAAGATTGTAAAGTTGCGTCTTGCATTATTGCACATACCCTATAAGGAATACAAGCATGGCGTATACAATACGAGTTGATTAGCCAATGTAAGAATCTCCCAATTATGGATAATAAATGTCAAGCAAAGAAGTCCTTAAATAAAGTGTTTATGTAAAGAGAGCTGTGAGATTTTCACAGAGAGTTTAGAATGGGTATAAAAAACTGATGTTATACCTAGGGTGTGGTACCAGAGTCAACCTTGAATGGTTAGATTTCTCTGTACTTCCACACTATATATATTTGAGATTTTTCTATCTAGAGTCAGTGGGGAATTAGAACCTCTTACACTCACCTAGCTAGGAGAATATTCTGTGCCCCTAGGCACAGAATAGTTTCAGTATTCTAAATAGTATGTTGTAGATTTACTGTGTGTAAAACATTTCGTCTGTACCAACTACTATTAAAGATAACGGAATTGTTGTTCTCCTATCACTTGAATCCTTCAATCTTCTTATTTCCATATAAGTCCATAGTCTAATTGTCACGTTAAGAGTTCCGTGAATCAAGCCTCTTAATCGTAATAGAGATTAATAATAAATAAACGAAGACAAGAAATATTTAAAGAAGTTAACAGTTTAGTCGTTAACACATGTCAGCTTAAATATTAACGTTAACAGACTAAAGATTAACAAATAGTAAAAACTTTGATACGGATTTTCTTAGTTCATGCACTTAATTAATTGTTATGTTTTTAATGGAAAAATACTTTTGAATACTTTTTTTATATTTAATAAGCTAGGCAACCATCAGTCGATTGTTGCGCGTTTGAATGATATGGATTTTGTTAGTTTATGCTTCTAATTGTTACATTTAATAGAGTCTAGACAAACCATCAGTCGATTGTTGCGCGTTTGAATGATATGGATTTTGTTAGTTTATGCTTCTAATTGTTACAACAAGCGACTGATGGTTGCCCTATGAAATGTAAAAATTAGAGGCATAAACTAACAAAATCCATATTCAAACGCGCAAAAATCGACTGATGGTTGCCTTATTATATGTGAAAAAGTATTTAAAAGTATTTTTCCATTAAAAACAAAACAATTAATTAAATGCATAAACTAAGAAAATCCGTATCATTTAAACGCGCAGAAATCGATCGATGGATGCAATCAATCCATTACAAAACATCAAATTATTAAACATTTAGAAACACACAAAGTTTTTGATAAAATTTCACTCACCAATTGTAGCTGCTGCCGGTTTCCTTGGAGGTTCAGGAATCTTGAACTCTTCCTTCTTATTAGAATTGTTACCATCATTAATCGGTGTGGAAACTTCGGTCTCTGTTTGCGGAGTAATTAAACAATCTTAAAACTTTACAAAATATTTCAAATAACTAGATCTCTGATTTTGTCAATTGAGATATCAAACTGTATTAAAATTACA
The DNA here is from genome assembly GCA_947561585.1 of Caprella mutica. Classification (NCBI taxonomy): domain Eukaryota; kingdom Metazoa; phylum Arthropoda; class Malacostraca; order Amphipoda; family Caprellidae; genus Caprella; species Caprella mutica. Next base: position 341,813 of record CANNZV010002301.1, on the reverse strand, counting down.
TATATGCATTTCTAATTTCAATTTTGAAGAACAGATATCTATATTGGTTCCTTTGAAGATGATTCAAGTAATATTCTGCTAAGTTTTAACTCTGAATATGAAGAGAAGTCCCGGAAATTCTACTTTTGGAAATAGATTTTATGAATGAGGAGATGAATTGTTTCTTCACATGTTATTTTTCAGAATGAATATAATATATTCACAAAGAACCACATCATAGCTTGTAAATTATAGACGATTTTGAATTTAACTAAGGCAATGAAATGTAATTATTCATTTTCAATAAAATTTACAAACATAAAACATTACGACTAACTTATATACAACAGAATATCAACCTATAATTGAAAAACTGTTCATATCTTAATTGCAAAATACTACATGGTATTTTCAATATAAATAAAACATAAGGAGTTTAAACAATGATTAACTATTTTGGATTACACATTGTTCAGCTAAAAAGGTATATAAAATTATAGAAAGTTCATTGAGCTTCAGTATCTTAGCCAACTTTTACTTACTTGAAATTTTGTATGTCGATTTGATGTTGCCCATGCTAATTAAATAAACCAAACTATTCTCTTTAAATATTCACAAATTATTAAGTGATAAAAATTTCTTTAACTTTTCGCTTGGGTTTTTAAATACAAATAATATTAAATTTATCAACTTAATGTGCAACGAAACTGTATTTCCTTCCTCTTAGTTCTATAACTCTTAATGACAAAAGGACGTTACTGTAAGTTTATTTGACTGTTCAATATGATCAGTATTCTATGCACATTCTCTTGCACCAATTCACAACTGTTAACTGAACTGCAATTCTATGTAAGTCTTCACTCTATAATCTTACATTTCCTTTGACAACTCCTCCTTGATAGCTTTGAGCATCTTAGTTAAATAATCTTTTTTTTTTATTGATGTCCCATAGGTCTCATTTTAAGTTTCATACAGACTGACCAAGCCAAGTGAAGAAATAGGTATAACACTATTAATTATATGCACTAT